>OMLM01003933.1:0-54569 GCA_900302695.1 Helostoma temminkii | reverse complement strand
ATTGTTGTTGATTGTTCATAATCAGAACTAAGCTGCTGTTGAACTGTGAACCCTGAGAGTTGTAATCTCCGTCTTCACCTGACATAAACCTCTTAGAGGGGTTAAATATTAGACACCTGTTGTGATTCTCTCTTGAAGCTTAACCTCACCTCGAGCCCTCAGCAGCTGGGAAAAGTTCAGTTCGGATCAACCTAAACTAATCTGGTGTTACATATTCACTTTGAAGGATTACTTCACTGCCATATGTTGTAGTTTGCTTTGTTGTCAATACAAAGCCAATATTTTAGGCTTTATAGCCTTAAAACTTTACACCACTGTAAACACAACCAACTGATGATGGGAATGGCCCGTTAGTTCTTAAATCTGATTCCACCATGTTGTATTAGTTTATTATATAATACTTGTTCACATTAACCTTTACATTCATTATAATTTATTATCATCAGTTTAGCTTAGCATTCACTAAACTAAACGTGTTTGGTAGACACCTATTTATAGCACATTGCAGGATCCTGAGTCCAGACAGGATCAGGATTACAATGTGAGCTTAACCAGTTACTTCACCATTTTGGAAATACCAGTGGGGTTAAATGGGATCTCGCTGCAGGAATTTCTTTAAAGGTGACTGCAGAAAACACAGTGAAGTGTATTTAAAGTTCATTCTTTGCATTGGTTTGATTGCACAGGTGCAACATCACACGGTAGTGAAGTAAATGTTTCAGTAAGTGGTAGTTTGTGAAACCTGAATGATCTATTTTTAGATCCATATACTGGGTTTGATGCATATTCTCATAATTTAAATCTCTGGTTTGATCACATCAGGGTGATTCTTCAAGCCCCAACATCATGTTGAAGTTGCAAATGTATGCTTTATAGTGTTAGATGAAGCTGTTTAATGCTGGCTCAATAGACACACTCCTAGTATTCAAAACACTGTTACACACTATTCTATTTCCTGTGCATTAAAAAACAAAACAAAACAACAAAAAAATGTTTCCCTTTATCCGTTGTTTTTGTCTCACACATTTCTTCACATGACACTTTATTTCAATGTCTAAGATGTGTTGCTTCCTTTATATGTTGCTTTTAAGTCACTTTGGATAAAAATGTGCCTGATCTGTCAAATGACTAAATGTAATTGTTAGATGTGCTCACATCAACCATTAATCTGTAATTATCATTCTCTGCACATGCTCAGTGGACAGATCTTGGTGACGAGCACTGTGCAGTCATCCTATGTAAGTGCTTTTACAATCAAATGTGATGGATCAAGGATCATTAAATGGAGGAATTGCTCTTTGTTAATTCCAGGTTTGAGGGATTTGCTCTTAGACCTGAGACATCTAATCTCAGCTGTTGCACTAGACTGGTGAGATATTGACAGTCTACAAGCTCCAGGACAAGAAGAAACTACCTGATGTTTTTTTAAGGGTTTGCAGCCATGCAGCAGTCTGTCTTTTTACCAAATGCTTCTTCCTACCTGGGGCCACAGCAGGAGCCCCCGTTGTCACGTACTGGCTTCATTATTCTCTCCATCATTATGGCCATTTTTACTGGTCCGGCCATAATACTCAACGCTACAGTGATTATTGTGTCCCTCATGTACAAGCAGCTGAGGCAGCCACTCAACTACGCTCTGGTGAACATGGCTGTGGCTGACCTGGGCACAGCCATGACCGGAGGGGTGCTCTCTGTGGTCAACAATGCCCAGGGGTACTTTTCCCTGGGAAGAACAGGCTGCGTGATGGAGGGTTTCTCAGTGTCCTTATGTGGTGAGTAAAAAATAGATTATTTTTTAATCTAATTAATTATGGTACAACACATTCACTTTTTCTTATATACACCGAGATGGGGTCTTTTAAACATTAACACATGGTTTTAATTTAACAAAAATAAATGTATCCTTCTCATGTTTGTGCTTTGTTCATGATTGTACAATGTTTATTTACATGTTATCTCGTGTCTACAGGCATTACATCTCTGTGTACAGTTGCTCTGATTGCAGTGGAGAGGATGTTTGTGGTGTGCAAGCCACTGGGGCAGATTACCTTCCAAAAGAAGCATGCAATTGGAGGTATTTCCTTTTCTTGGCTGTGGTCCCTCACATGGAACTTACCTCCTCTGTTTGGTTGGGGCAGATATGAACTGGAGGGGGTTGGGACATCCTGTGCACCAGACTGGCACAACAGAGAGGCTCATAATGTCTCCTACATCGTGGCTTATTTTGCAGTATGCTTCGCAGTTCCCTTTGCCATTATCTTGGTTTCTTACACAAAACTTATGTGGACGTTACACAAGGTGAGCATTTATGCATTTTGTTTCATGTTCAACTATGTGATCTTCACGGATCGCCCAGTGGAGCCTCACTGTTTTATTCTGTGTCACAGGTGTCAAAAATGGCCTGTGTGGAAGGTGGTGCAGTAGCTAAGGGAGAGATGAAAGTGGCCTCTATGGTGATTCTAATGGTCCTGACATTTCTGATCAGCTGGTTGCCTTATGCTGGCCTGGCCATGCTGGTGATCTATGACCCTGATGTGGAGATTCACCCGCTGGCAGGCACAGTTCCTGTCTACCTGGCTAAGAGCAGCACGGTGTACAATCCTATTATTTACATCTACCTCAACAAACAGGTACTGTAATGTCATACAGACTGATTTTTAATGAAAACTACTAAAATATATATAAAAATGGATAAATAAATTGTAGGGGGAAAGTGTGAAAATTAAATCTCTTTAAAAATTAAAAACTTATCTCTCTGGGTCCATCAGCGCCATCTAGTGTAGTACTAGTAGCAAAGCAAACCCTCACACAGAGACATGCTGTAACTATTTATATTATATTTACACTTCCAATTATGCAACTACCTTTAAATTCATATAACATTTTGGACTAATGTAAATATTTAAAAATATTATGTAGTAAATAAAATCACTTTGAATGCTGATGAATGACGTAGAAATATACCTTGCTTTTCATGCTTTGTTCTGTTTCCTAGTTTCGTAAATATGCCGTGCCGTTCCTGCTGTGTGGGAAAGAGCCCTGGGTGGAAGACGAGGCATCAGAGGCAGTAACCACTGTGGAGGCAGCATCCAGCAAAGTGTCTCCTGTGTGAACTGTAGATGTGCCTATAAAAATCCTTTAAAAATATTTCTGTCAAACACTTTGTCACCTGCTACACAAAAACACGAAACCATGACCACAATGTTTTTTAAAATGAGACGTGATTTCATATTTGAAGATCTCAGTAATATTTCCATTGATAAAAACGCAGTGGTGGTGCAAACAGTGTCCTAAAAAGTGCAGGATACCAATAAATGAGAACTTTAATTCAGCATAAGTTTATTCATTGATGATCAATAGAAAATAATGTATCAGTATTGATTCAAATAAAGTCAAGGCCAAAATAAAATGAATAATACAAAAAATGTATAAATACAAATCCTAGATGATCATAGTAAAGCATTTGCTACTAAGAGAAATTATGTTTATAGAATAAAAACATTAAGGAGCAAATATCAAGACTTTCAAGTAGAGAACATTACCATGGGTCTTTCCATACTTTTGTACATATTTTACATTATCTTCTATTTTAATACAGCTTTCAGAACATTTATAGTTGTAATAGTAATGATAATCATAACAATATTAAGAAAACTTATAGAAACGTTTAAATCAATATGTGTTTCTCTGTAAACTGGTACTTTACCATTTTATTTTTTCCCTACCTGCGAACACAGGAACAGTGCACCTTGAAAATATTTTTTAATACTCGCCCATTCCCAGCATCGTAAGGTGAGGTGTAAATGACAAATAGAGATTCCACTAAACCATACACACAGTCACAAAAAGTACAAAATTGTCTCACCTTAATACACAAATCTGTTTAGAAAAAGGAGAAACAAAAGCACTATACAGTTACTTGTGCAAAGACAAACAGCTATGTGTTAATATTTAAATACCATTGGTATGAACCAAATCATTATTTTCTTTTTTTCAGGAATTCCTGACATGAGGTAAAAGTAAGTTATCTTTATCTTTAGTTTAACACAACTTTTAAAAGTGTTTACAAAATAATGCATATCTTCAGTTCATCAGTACTATAATTGCTACGAATAGTACAATGTGCCTGTTATGTGCATTGGTCCTTTTATATGACAGTCATCAACAAAAGGACTAGAACACATTTTTTACTCACAAACAAGTCAAAGAGCCCTTTCAATGTGCACACAAAATGGAAAACCTACATTTTCATGACAGTATTCGGTTGAGATAGAGTACAGTACGCACTCGCCTGCAAATCAAACACTCCTGAACAACAGATCACAATTACCCTTAATATCCTTGATGCTAATTCAAAATCTCCATGGTAATGCCTGAAAAAAGGCCACTTTAGTTTTTGTCCAGTAGTTATTGGGATATATCAATAAATATTTACTGATAAAAACAAATAGATATTTTGTCTGTGTTCCAACTTGTGCGCATCAGTTGCTCCTTTTATGCATCATGGGTTATTTTGTCTTCTTGGTCTCATTGAGAAATATGATTCAGGGGAAAAAAAGTCCAGGTTCAATCCTACTTAATCTTTCAGATCCACTGTGGGACACTGTGACAAACAGATAAGTTGAGACAATGATATGTTGTCACTGTTGCCTAGAGAGGTATACTATATGCAGGAACCAGGCAGGCTGAGAGAGAAAGGGGAGTGGGGTTTAGTATTGCTTAGCCTCTCTCCAGCATCCTGACATCAGGGCACCCTCTGTCCTTTCACCTACAACACAAACTTTTTTTAACCTTAAGATGTGTGGATGCGTTGTTTGCCATTACAGGTTCCAACCACTCATACTCTACATGAGGGCTGAGATATGACTGCAAATATTCAGTACAAATATTTAATGGAACTGCATTATGATCAACAAAGAGCATTTTAAGTCATGGATAAAACCCCAGCACGAGCTTTGAGAAGTATTAATGTATCCCTGTCATTACCATCTATCAGTTTTCATCCTTTCAACAGCAAAAAGGCATTTCAGTAGGGGCTGACAAAACCTAGGTTTGACTCTGAAAACAACTAAAAAAGCAGCATTGGTAATGCATTATGCATTTAAAATTCTTGTGCATGCCCTGCACAAAATATGCAAACAAATGTGTTCATCACATCTGTATAAAGTTTCAGCACTGGATCCTTGTCTTCTAGAAATGCTCCTTTAATGGGGGCTTAACCTTATGCAACTGGTGTTGGTTTGATGAAATAACACATGTGGCTGCATCCTTGCTAAGTAAATGTGCAGTCCTATGCTAAGAAATCTAAGGCATTTGCATATCTTGTGCAGTAGTGTGGTCACACAAGCAGAACCTCTTAAAATGCTGTCAAAGGCAAAATAAAGGGTGCATATTAGCAAAGAAATAAAAGGCAAATAAATATTTGAATATTTTCCTAATAAAATAATGCAGGTCTGCTTTTATAGCATTACAAGAGTCACAAGGGTCCATATTGCTGATCTTTTAAATGATACACAATTACAAAATATAGAGTATCTCTTTACAAAGTTTCTTTTGTTATATAATACAATTTACATCATATCAACTATGAAATATTAATCAGGCTATTCTAAAATTTAAAATAACCTGCCTGCTAGTGCATTTATCTCAAATGCTTTTGTTGCTTCAAAAGTACATATCTCAAGTTGAATGATGCTATAAATAGGACAATTAGTTCCTGCATAATCTGGTAAATCTACTGGTGCCTCTTCACCTTTTGACTCAGCGTTAGCAATCAATAACAATCTGTTCTAACAGCAAAGGGATCAAGTTGTTCTAATGACTAAGGAAGGAGATATGCCTTTCTATGCTTGCATTGAAAACTTGCATGATATGCCAAACCTTAATAAAGTGACTGAGGTAACGACATCATACATCTGATTGTCATCACCCTTAGAGACCCGCCCTATAAAGTATCTCACACCTTTGCCAATTGGTCCAACTTTCACTAGCCGCAATGTCCTTGTCTCCGATTGGCTGCAGGCTGAACCTTTATGTCAGGTCCAAATCATACCTTTGACAGGACGGTCCTGTCAGGGCCTCTGTGCACAGCAAGGATGGTATCTGGCTCTGTGTTGTGACGTCCTTTCACTGGCAGGTGGAGAACAATTAATTGAACGAGACTTATGTGTCTGTCTTCTATATGCCTTTTCTCTTCGGTGTAAAAGGCACTTCTTTTGGTCAGAGCCAACAGATGCATTACGTTTTTATTTTCATTGATTAAAGTCTAACACTTTTCTAATTAGCAGGTTTCTCTGCTATAAAGTTGTGATGCAGATCATCTCGTCTGCCAGGTCCTCCTCATAACGAGCTCTGGGTTCTGTCTCTGGCTCCTCATCACTGTAGCTAGCTGCAGTATCCTGCAGTTCATAATCCCTTGCAGTCAGAAGAGGAAACACGTTGACCCCATTGATGCCGGGGGCCATTCCTCCATTCAGCAGGTGGCTGGCTGCACTCTCCATCTCGTCTATCGTCATCTCACACGCATCTGCTATTTCGTGTTTCGTAGCAGCAACAAACTTGGGATCCTTTGCGTATCTCCCAAGCCCTTCTGATATTAAAACCTGGTTAACAGAACATGAAGAAAAAATATTAGCACGTTTTGCTTATCTTTCTTGTAACATTTAGTTTTGACAACAGTACAAATCTAAAAATGTGTCTGTCACATCAAATTATGTAGTCTGGGACTCCTCTCCCTTGCATGTGCCAAAAATAGTCTTAAACTCACCGCCTCCACTAGACTGGTGGCACTGCCTCTCTTCTGGTGGTACTGGTTATGGTACTCAGGTGGCACCTGCAGGTGGATGGGTGAGTACGTCCTTTGGGAGAACTCGGGGTCATCAGTATACCAGGAGCTCTTGCGCACAGACACTTGGCTGCTAGCAGCACTCTCCCTGTGTGGGTGGTCCACACGTATGAGAGGGGTGTAATATGGCGACTGATCTTTACTGGCTGGGGTGGCAGGGGGGGTGGCCCAAGACCGGGTGGAGCGGGTTGGGGAGAGGCGGTGGGCTCTGCTGGAGTCCAGGCCTGCTACAGCCATTACCTGACAGGTCAGAAGACAGTGAGGAATTCAAATTGGCACAGAGCAGTCCGAGCATAGTGAGAATATTTACCACTAGTACTACCACTACACTCCAAGACCATGTAAGCAGTCAGTTTGCTGTTTCATAACAATCTTACCTTGATTCAACAAATGTCTGTGCTTACAATAAATGTGAGCAGTTAATTTCAGCTTGAAGTCTGTGACATAAACTGTCAAGTAACAACATACACCAGTTCCAACAAACCCAAAAGTAGTGTCTGTGATCAACCAGTGAATGTGCATGTGTTACCTGGTGCTGCATAAGGTGCAGTGGTAGAGCAGTACGCTGATGTGGAAGCTCGTCCTGGCTACTTTGTCTGCGCAGACACTCAAAGTTGAAGGATGGCCTCCTGTGACCTGAACGAGCCAGCAAGGACTAGTGAGTGGCATCATGCGGCAAACTGTATCGGCATGCAAAACCTTAACACTGTAAACACTAAGGAAACTGGGTGACTGGGTAAATCATGCAGTGAAAGGAGTTGTTAGTTGTGTGTGTGTGTGTGTGTGCATTTGGCAAACAAAAAGCCCTGTAGCTTTTTAATGTCCAAGACAGGAGAATTGAATGATTTAACATTAGCATCTTGATGCATATGTAGATGAGGACATACTTTGAGGTGTGGCAGGAAGCAGCCGTCTCTTTGGTGACCTTCGAGAGTCATGGTAGAGAGGCTGCTCATCATCATCATAGTAACTGTCAGGGTGGTGGTAACCTTTGGGGGTCTCATACTCTGTGTCACTGTTCTGATACCTGTCACAGATTGAATAAAGTGTTGGTGAAAAAAACTCATCAGACAAGCTAAACTTGTCTGAAAAAGGGAATCAGAGAGTAATACCTGTCCCCTGACAGCATACTGTCATCTTCATAAAACTCCTCTCCACTGTAATACTCTCCAGAGAAGCGGTCTTCATCAAACTCCTCCTCCCTGCGGATGGTGGGGTGGCGTCCATCCCCTCCATGTGACCTGAAGAAAAGTCAGCGCACAGGGTTCACAGCGTGTACATTACAGCTGTTCGGATGGGTCACTTACTGGAGTAGGGCCATGCACTGCCATGCAGACGCAAACCTCCAGGGGGCAGCAATGCAACGACCGCTCTTATTTATGTTAACCACTGATAAAACAAGACGACATCCTACTCCATTATTTAAACATCCTAGATTTTACGTCCTAATTAAAACACAGATCTCCTTCTGGTTAGAGTCATGATGGCAACTGAGTGTAGGACTGTGCCTGTTTGCATATAGGAGCATAAAACTGAACTAGCGTTTGTTTTTTGTTTTTTCTAAAACATTCCTTCTTTTTGAGATTCTGGGTCCATCTTCAAAGCAAGCACATCACTTTTACACATGCATAAAGCAGGGCTGCTCTCAGCAATATGCTGGCCACTCACATTTATGTTATTTCAGTTTTTTCTCATTTAGCATGTCCAGACCAATTACACATAGCTCAGCATATAGCTCACTGCACATTTACTTAGCAAGGATGCAGCCATTCACCGATCCAAAATCAACATGAAACAAAGTCCTTCTTTTGCTGGTGATACATACTGCTGGAGCCAAACCTAGAAAAACAACATACCTAACATAGGTCTCATAGTAGCGCCTTCTGTCCAAGAAAGCAGAGGGAATGGTCAAGAGAAAGCATTTTGGTTAGGAAGGAGAAAGGGAGGAGAGAACACAGACAAAAGGTGGAGAAAGAATGACATATATATATCATACAGTATATGAAACATATACAGCATTCTCATATATATGCATGAAAAGGAGAGCGCATGGTGGCAGATGTCATCTCCAGTGTTGGCTGACAATTCCATTTTACGTTCTTATGATAGGAAACAAACTAAAAGTAATTTCTCTTGTGGCAACAATGAAATTGTCTCCCAATTGCACTAGGTACTAAAAAACAGCCCAATACTGGAGTAGCTGACTGAACATGGAAATCAAGATAAAAGTTTGCTGCTGGTCACATGTAAAATTAACTGTCAGTATGAGAGTGGGCTCCATTATGGAATGAAATGTTTACAATAAATGTTTGTGAAATGGGAAGATTTCACATGAAGCTGGATTCTGCCTGTGGAAAAAACACTTCAACAAGTTGCAGAAAACATTGAGTGCACAGTAACTAATCTAAAGTCTCCAAAGAGAGCAATGAAGCAGCAAAAATGTTTGTGCAAAAGTTTTTGTATGAAATATTGAGTCTCATTTATTGAGATTATTATACCTGCTATCAGATATGAACATTGAATATTTCTAGTATTGTATAAGCTGTTACCTTTGAGGGACTAATCTTTCTCTAATTTTGTAGACAAGATCTCAGTTTACAAAAAACGTACAAAGACCATAATTAATAATTACTAATAAAACACTTGCATCTATCGACTCTAATTAATAATTATAATGATTCCTCAAATCCTGGCAAAATCATCTGAATAAATGAACTTAATTTCTAAATCAAATTTGCAATGAAGTGAAACATTCTCTGTTTGCCACGTTGAGATGCTCATACTGCCATAGTGTTGTTTGTGGACTGAGCCAGGCTATGTATGTCTATCCCTATTTATCTGGTTACCAATAAACTATTTAATTAATTTGGTTAAAAACTCTTCATCTCTGAGGCTGTATAGTGATGGGGTGAAAAAGTGCAGGTTTCCTTTCACTGTAACAGTTAAAAACATTCTGCTGCAAAAATCTATACTGAAAACATCGTGATATGAATTTACATGTTTAACTTGCATGTAATTCAACATTTGGAAAACTATGGGAGCAAGAAAACAACAAACAAAATGGCATCATCCTCACAGAATACAGCAAAGTTTTAGTCTGATTGTATATTTGATCAGATATTTTATCCGACAGATTTCACTCTACAGTGACTAAACCATTTTTGCAGATGATCAGAGTGTGGTTACCTTTGACCTTGGGGTGTTCGGGGTTTGTCGTAATCGTAGTAGGAGCCACGTAGACCAGGATAGCCATTGGGATGTGCATGTTCATAGTAGCGATGGTGTCCTCCATTGGGCAGGCTGGATGCGTTGGCATTGTTGAGATTGATGTTAGTGGATTTGGGAGACTTCCCGTAGGAGTTGTGGTGGCGGTGGTGATGGTGGTGGTGGTGATGATGATGGTTGGGGCGAGACATCGCATTGGCTCGAGACAGGCGTCCCACTGGCTGCTCCATATGGGCATAGTGTGGAGGAGGCTGCACCTGCAGAGGCCGCTGTGTGGCATTAGTCTGATGACCGTTGGATCGGCGATGACCACCATTCATGAGATGATTACCGAAGAGTCCGCCGTTACGCTGTGGAGGAATGCTCAAAGTAAAACCTCTAGGGCTTCCAATACTTACAATGGAACAAATATGCTATTGATGTTAAGTCTGCGAGCTGATTGCCTTTTCAGAAATTACAGTCATGTGCAAAAGCTATATGACTTATTTTTTAATTCGTTTTTTTTCCTTTAGTAGGTATTAGGCAAATGCAGACAAAAAAACCATGCCATTATTTATATAAAAAAGATGTTCATTGAGGTTTTTGGCCGTTTCCTTATGCAGAGCCCTCTTAAGATCCTGTCACAGCATTTCATATGAATTGAGGTCTGGACTTTGACTAGGCCATTTCAAAACCTTGATTCTTTTATTTGTCAGCCATTCCGCTCCAGATTTACTGGTGTGCTTCAGTTCACAGTCCTGTTCTATGACCCAGTTTCAACCAAGCCTTAGCTGTCGAACAGATGGCCTCACATTTTCCTCTAGAATACACTAGTATAGAGAGGAGTTCGTGGTTGATTCAATGACTGCAAGGTACCCAGGTTCAAATCATCCACTGCCATGCTTGACAGTGGGTATGAGTTGTTTATAATAAAATGTTTTGTTTGGTTTATACCAAACATGGCACTGGGCATTCAGGGCAAACAACTCTTTGGTCTTTGAGACTTTGGTCTCATCTGTCCATCAGACTTTGTTGAAGAAGTCTGGTGGTTTGTTTAGATTCAGTTTTGTGAACCTCGGTCGTGTTTCCATGTTTTTAGACAGAAGAAGCTTTGTTATGGCAACCCTTTAAAACAACCCATTTGTTTGTTGTTCTTCCAATTTAACATTTAACATATTCAGAAAGGTTTGTAGGGTCTGAGATGTAGCTCTCTTAAGAAGACTGGCAACTGTCTTGAATGATTTACACTTATTTCTCTTACTGTAGAATGTTGAGTTCCAAATTGTTTGAAAATGTTCTTACAACTTTTCCAGATTGATGTGCAACAATAATACTTCTCTAAAACCACTGCTTTTTTCTCTTGGCATTATGTTGGCATTATGCATTTGTCTCCTTTTGGCTTAATTATACTCAAATAAATTATGGCACAGTAAAGAAATTATGTGTTGTTGTTCGTATAAGGTTGTATTTGCCTAATACCAACATCCACTAGGATCTAGCTTAAAATTAAAAGAGGGGGTACTAAAGTTTGCACATGAGTGTGTATGGGCAAAAATAAGTTAAGAAGCTGTTTTTATGACATATGACATGAGCAAAATGAATGTAGTAGTTGTAGTTTGTTGGAATTGAAATGGAGGAAAAACTTAGGAGGCCACAATAAACCAAATAAACAAAAAGCTAAATATTGTAGAAATATAAACTAAACACATTATATCGACTACAGATTCAACTGCTTTCTCTCCATACATTTTATAGAGAGCACTGTATCAGTTTAAAACTTCATTAGAAGCAACATTTGTTTATTCTACCACAAGCATTCCTCCTGTCAGGTAAAATTAAAGCAGGTTACCCTATAAATTTCCTCGTCTTCCTCTGGAATAAAGTCTACTAGTTCGTCATCTTGCAGATCACATGATATCGCTCGGCGAATTTCAGGCCCAATATCATGTAGCGTGCGAAGGCCAGCCTGTAACCATGACAATAAGAGGGCTAAGCACTGCAACTGGGACCTTCATCTTACAACTCACAGTATGAAAACTGACATCATACAGTCACAACCATCACACATACTGGCCATACACACGTGTACTGGACTATGCAGCACCTGACATTTACAGTACTGACAGACTGTGAGAGATGACAACGCACAGACAGACAAATGTGCTCTCCTGAATGCAACCTGCTGCAGATATTACTTGTGCTTTCTCCCATATATGTTTTACTTTAGTAAAGGTATTTCTTCCTTCTTTTTCCTTTAGTAAGTTTACACAACTAAATAGCAATACTAAAAATCATAAAGATTTTATCATAAAAAAACTAAAAGCAGGTCATGTTTACTGTCAGTGATATATGGTGACACACTGAAGGCATATATCACACACTGTATGGTAACAGAAATGGCAACAAGTTTTGCATGTGAATTGATGAGTAAACTGTGACAGACAGAAAACACATGAAATGCTGGCTGAAGATGATTATACATGCTTAACATCAACATACAATATGATACTTAAAGACACAGACACAAATAAGTTACTGTAACATTTTCATACTGTACACCAAGATCAAGAACGTCCTGCTAAGATTATAAACAATAACATTAGCACATTTAATGATACTTAAATGAGATGTACATAGACACATTTGTAGACTTGACTTAACAAACTGCAGTGCTCAAAAATATATGTTTTCACACAATGTTCAACAATCTCTCTGTCCCCTCTGTCATATATAACACAACACACACGCTTAGAGATACACACAAACTCCGTAAGACTTACCTGTAAAGCAATAGCTGTGTTGTTCTGAGAGGGATGGGCACCCACCAGGCCTTCCTCCTTACGTTTCTTGAATTTCCTAAAGTAGTCCTGTATCAGGAAGGTGGCATAGAACTTCCCCACGGTTACCTCATCATCTGAGTGAACAGACCACACAAATGCTTCCTGTGTCAGCAGGTCACTACACACAGTAGCCCGAGAAAGAGGAGAGACTCTTCCCTTCCCTTGTCCCTTCTCCATAAAATTCTGAGGAAAGTGAGGCATGCTTCAAAACCAATCAAGCAACTGGTTTTAATTGATACTATATACATCCATATTGGTGATGTACATACTATACCTCAATCTGTACCACCTTTCAGAAATAAACAGAAAATACACAATTTTCTGTGTGTATATTTCTATATCTGAAAAGTTTTAGATGAGTCAAATGAGACATTTCATGTTAGATTGTTTGCTTTTATAATTAGATGGAGAAATTAGCTCCTGATTTTAAGACCCCTGAAGCTCTTGTAATGAAACAAACTTCAGTTGTTGTTCATTTTTGTTATGTTTTGAATGTTACACATTCAGTTGTGATACTTATAAAAAGAACAGAATATGCACTTAGGTTGAAATAGACTTAACAATACATGAAAATATTGCCTATTATGTCTGCAATTATCAGTGACATGCTTTAGCTGGAGTAAATGTTTTTGTTTTGTTTGTTGGAAACTATGTCCTAGAATGGCATATAATTTGCTACCTCAGCACATGCAAGCAAGCAGATTTATGCATCATACATGTCAGTTTATTTAAGTAAATGTTTGTGCTCATGTATGTTTTTTGCTTATATGATCTGTGCTAGTGAGTGAGTGTAGTTCTTGAAACTAAATATGAGCATCTGCTTGGATGTATTTGTCATATTTTAAATATAGAGATGTACTTTTCAGTGTGTGAGAATCATTCTGAAGCAGGGGTCTGAATCACTTTGAACAAGCACGCTGGGGACAGAGATCAGAGAGAGAGGCAACACTAGTTCCATGCCACCACCCTAAAACAGAACTGCTTCAGAATATTCTGAAGTGCTTCAGAGTTTTGGATTCATAATATAAATATGTGAAGAGAATAAGCTGTGGAAGCTCAAGCAATGAGCAGAGGACAGAGAGTAAGACAACAGAAAGAGTAAGTAAAAGACAGAGGACAGGTAGTGAAGTGAGAGAGATATAAGTGAGACAGAACATGCACTTGCACAGTGGTCTACAAGGCCATGCAAGCCCAAAGCCCAGCAGACAGTCAGTGGTCTCCATCAGCATCCAGGGCAGGAGGGAGGAGTGTGGATCAAACACACATAGATAAGAAACATACTTCTCAGGGGGCAAACCAGGACAGCGTGAGCAGAAACAGCACGATACAGCTTTACTCGTGTGTGAGAATCTGCCTAGCTGTAAGTGTGAGTTTTATTTAAGGACATAGTTATGAAAGAGCTTCTTGCAATTTTATGTAAACAGCATGTGGGCAGCATATGGTATGTCTATGTGTAATTCTGTGCAGGCTGCTTTAGCTTGGTTTGTGTGTCAGATGAAACCAGAAGGACTAGGAGTGTAGGTGATTCAGTGACAGATATGGGATGATTGCACTAACCACCAGCAGGAGGCACCACTTGATCCAGCAGCTTCATGCTGGTTCTTTTCCAGATTTTCTTGATGACAGCCCGCAGTTCTTCGTTGGCCTGCTCTAGATTACCTGTTCCACAGGAAACAATTGTCACTGTGCACTCCAGTATATTTTAAATACACACAAGCCCGTGAGTACAGGAAAAAGAGAGCAGACTCAATGTTGTATACCAATAGAGTACTCTGTAATGTGATTTTCATTTGGCTCATACCTTCTGTTTTGATCTTCAGGGCTGTTCGCACCAGTGCAAACAGAGTGGCATTAAACATGACTGTGCCATCACTGTTCAGAGGCATGTTCATGGCTACCAGCCTCTGAAACAATAAAGCACGTAGAGACATTAAATATTGAAGATCTGGCCGGACAAATTGTGTCTTTATAAATCTAGTAATATCATAGAATGAATAGGGAAAAGAAACCTTGCAAGCCACTCTGTGAGGGCACAGTTTGCCAAAGCCAAGAGGAGGCTGGATTCGACGAAGAAGAGTCACAACATCCAGATGCTTGATTCTGCCCCTGTATGAAAACAGTAATCAATTAATGGAGAAAAGCAGATGAAGAAGAACATTAATGTGAAACATGTTCAGATATTGCAGGTGATAAAGTACATACTTAGCCTCTGGGTCATACTCTGACCAAATTCTCTTGAACTCATCGAGGTGGTGAGGACCCAGAATGGACCAATCACGGGTCAGATAGTCAAAGTTGTCCATGATGACAGCCACAAACAAATTGATAATCTGGATATGCACAAGAAAATGTCTCATATGGCTTTATGTATTTAGCACTGTGGTGTACTACAACTGTTAAAGTAAGTATACCACATGTGAGTTGTATCTAAAACAGTCTAACACATGTCTGACATAATTTGTACATCTAATACAGTGCTTGCTTTGAGAAGCTGTAGAAGGTAATACTGAGTCAGTAATACTAAGGACAATATATTTTAAATATTGTGTACCAAGAAGGCGCAGAGCATGTAGAATGTAATGAAGTAAACTATAGCAAATCCACTGCCACATGTCATCTCTTCCCCAGGGTTGTAGTCAGACTCTGGGTCACACAGTTTCCCTGGCATACAGGCCAACATGATCTCCTGCCATGCCTCTCCAGTGGCACACCTTGGGAACAATCAGGCACCACATGCACAATAAATCTCTTATAAATAGAAGTCCTATAAATTAATAACATTGCATCAATACATGACCTCTGAGCCAAGATCCCTACACACCTAAAGAGCAGAAGCACGGCCTGAGGGAAGGTCTGGAAGTTGTTGTTTCTGTTGATCTGTGTGCCATCAACCATGGCAATCTTTCCAAAAACCTAAAGCAAAAACATTGTCACAAATTTATAAACTTTAAAAGCACAAAAGTACAAAAAAAAAAAAAAAGTACTATCTGTCTATACTGTCTATTTTTGCCAACCTGCATGCCAATGACAGCGTAGATGAAGAACAGCATGGCTATCAGAAGAGCAACATATGGCAGAGCCTGCAAGCAAAAAGAGGAACATAAAAAAAAGGATTAAAATAAGTAACATTAATTTCGCCCTCATTGAATGATTAGATAATTCTATATTTTCTCACCTGGAAGGATTTGATGAAAGTCCAGAGCAGGGTGCGGATGCCCTCCCCTCTGCTGAGGAGCTTCACCAGTCGCATGACTCGAAAAAGACGAAAGAAAGTGATGGAGATGCGAGCACTGTCCTCTGTGTTCTGTGGAGAAACAATTCAGTCAGAGAAGAGCAGAAGAACAGAGAATGTAGTGAACACAGAGAACCTGTCTGTGCTTTGTGGGATGATGAGGTCTGAACTGAGACTCAGTACCACATACATATGGGCTGAGAAGCAGCACTGCAAGTTATCATCAAAATCCCAGCTATGAATATGTTTTATGGTGGTAACATTATATATATTCTAGATCCACTTACTGTGGGTTATAATATAAGAGAAACTGAGAGTTGTTTGAATCAAATGGAGCTTGTTATGCAGTGCAGCTGCAGCAGATATGTTTCTGTGAGTACGCATCCAAAGCACTGTCAGGACCCCTGTCACTGTACAGACCTACAGGGAAGGAAGCAAGGAGGCAGGCATGCTGGAGTAAACCTTGCCATACTTGACAGGACACATCTGCACAAGCATGGCACCCTCAGTCCAGAGTCACTGCATGCGGAGTCACAGTGGGACCAACCCGAATGGGTCGGCCAGGAGGTTCACAGGTCAGAGCTGGGTGACCTGATCCCAGGGTTCATCCATTGGTCACTACCCCACGCAACAATGGTGGCAGAGACCATGTAGCAGTGTCAACAGTACAAACGTGAGGAGCGGTCCAAAACCGCTCCCACCTAACAGGACACACAGCGTCACGTTTGAGTGACACACTCTCCTTAGAAATAACTCCAAACATTTAGGAAAATGAAAAGCATTTTTTGAGGACTTAGGCAAATGAACAAACAGAAGTGGGGAAAAAATGAAAATTACAGAAAATGGATAGCTTACCATGAGAACATAAATCAAAGTAAAATAAGCAATAGATCTTTGGAGGTGTAAAAGACAACAGAAAACAACCCAAACAAAGAAACACAAATCCAAACATGGCATGGCCCTGACAGGGGGGTGGGGTGGAGCATCTTACCCCCATCTCATCCACCTGAGGAGTCTCCGTTGGCTTTAAAATCAAAGACCTGTATTAATGACTTGTACAAAGCCTGCAGGTCTCACACACATTTGGCCAAACACGTAAACAATACATTTGAAAAGTCTTTACCACACAATGCCAGAACACATTAGTCAAGACAGAGACAGAACAAAGTCACTACTCTTCTCACTGACAGGACAAAACTGTCTTATTGTTTCACTATGACAACGACAGACATTTATCGATACCCTGTTGCACAGGTATCACTGTCTATTTACACTTAATATAATTACAGACATTATCTTAACACTTTAAGAGACTGTCACACAACAGATTCACAGCTTCACACTCCACACTATGTGGGAATTAATAAGTGCATGTGAGACTAACAAACAACATGAAATTACTTAAACACTAAGTGACATGTAAGACTGGCAAACAACTTTATCGCTCCCCCGGTGTAATGGCCATAACTGATGGGATTAAATGGATTTTATGGTTGGTATGGCTTTGGCGGGCTTTAAACAATGTAATGAGAAGTTAACTGACTGACATAACAAATGTCATGAATTCATGTGACGATCTGTTATTCTTACAGGGTCTCAATTCTTGCTGTAACTCATCATACAGAGTTAAAAACACACATGAACAAATGACACAAGTGGAGAAATTTCATGCAGTGTGAGCATTATAATCATTAATGGCATCCATCAAAGGACTGGAATCCATCTATGGTGCTTGTTCTCCATTAGATTGTAATTTAATAGTGTCTAAAATAAAAATACTGACCAAAAGTAGATATAAACATATTCAAATTATTTAATCTACTAATTTTCTCACACATAATCACATCCATTCACAGGTTTTATTTGCAATATATGTTGTTAATAGGAAATCACTATTAGGCATCTCCAGTGAGCCTTTGTATGCAGAGAAAGTCCATAGTGGTGGTGGTTAGACTTAACTGAAAGAAAGAGCTTAACTGAACAGAAGAAGAGATACTCCATACAGATATGGCCTCATTCAAATCCCTCAGCACAGTACAACCATCCACATGAGGTGCACAATGAGCAGAAATCATAAAATGTAGAACTAGCTTGAGGAGGTTCTTTAGGTAATCCTGGCCACAGCGCTGATGGAGCATGCGTTCAGCATTGCCACATTGCTGGGGAAGCATTGCACGCACGCACACGCAAGACATTTGGATGATAAGGAGCCATTGGTAAACTCGCAGCAATGCAAAAACACATGCATGTCAGTGGTGCCCTGCAACAAAACTGCCATAGCAGGGCACTCTCACAGTCCAGTGAAGAAAGAGGGGAATGAACGACAGGAAGGGAAGAGAGAAAGACAAAGAAGGTGGAGGAGAAAACAGATAGAGTCCATACTGGGACAGAAAAAGCAACCAGAAAGATTGAGTCATACTAAACTGGGAAGAGGAGGAAAGGCAGAGAGGTGAAAAGAGGTACAGAGTTGCTGTCAGAGTGTTCATGCACCTGACTGGAGTCTACACACCTGCGCTACACATGAGCTCCATTCTGAGCTTTAAGAGCTCACTACAGGAAGACAGAACAAAACACAGAGACAATCACTCACAGAGGCACAAACACAAGATCAACAAAGAACCTCAGACTCAGCTGCATCAAATCACCACCTGGGTAAATGTACAATAATCAGATTAAATTTAGAGTCTTTTGAGCTGCTTTTTTGGTAACAGAATCCTGATAATTTACACTTTTTCTTTAAAAAGCCTAATTCCATTTTAATTCTGTGGCAATAAAAGCTTTAATTTCGGGACACTACATGACTTGATCTGTTTTCCTTAATTAAATTACATCAGCTGCGTGTAAAGCTCCAGTGGCCCACACAACTTTAAGGAAAGTTGATGGTAAAATTCAGTTTCATTTATTTTTTTATTTTACAGAGATTGAGCTTCACACATTCTATATTAAAATTGTCCTTAATGTTGTGTAGGACTGACATTTCCAAGCTCTGAGCTCTAGGGCCATTCTGTGTGGAGGTAAGACTCAAGCGGTATGGCAAGAGAGAAAGGTCAAACTTGACAAGGCTCTATGGAAATAACTGACCGGAGGGGCATGGGCTGGGTGGCCAAGCGCCATCTGTGAGACATGGAAAGCATGTTAGGGAATGAGATGAATGGTTGACGCTTCCCAACATGCATTTGATGGTGACAAACTAAACTCATAACTGGAATATTTAACAACAAGCAAGCAATTAAAAAGCAGTTCCAATGTAGATCAGCTATTACATATTACTGTAATACCCGATCTTGTTAGTTTGCTAGACACAAACAATAACACCATGCAATGCAAACCACAAATAAATGAGAGCGGTGAGTGAAAGATGCCTCACAAGAAACACTATGTAGCCTTTGTGAAAGCAACATTATGTTCCCAACATTCTCAACACACATATTCACATATACACCCATACATACAGTGCACTCTAAAGTATGTATTATACACATAAAATACATGCATAATGGTAAATAATCCAAACAAACATTTACAGGTTTAAACAAAGTTAGTTGTTTATACACTCATGCAGACACACATTTTGGAACACAAACTGAGAAAACAGTGAAAACATGAAGTATAACTCCAGAAAAAACAGCACTGCAGCTCAGACATGAGAGCACTTGGAAGGGGGAAAGAAGGGCAGGTCGAGTTGTCAGTCTTGTACACTGCACCTACAACAAGCATCGACTATTCCCTAGGAAGTTGAAATTTGGGTTTTCTGCTTTCCTGTATCTTGCACTACATTTCTGAGGCCTCTAACATGCTTGTTCCAGTCCATTTTAAAGCTCTTCACAACAAAGTAAAGATCATCTTTGTTTTTGTGCAGAGTAA
Organism: Helostoma temminkii; assembly: GCA_900302695.1. Classification (NCBI taxonomy): domain Eukaryota; kingdom Metazoa; phylum Chordata; class Actinopteri; order Anabantiformes; family Helostomatidae; genus Helostoma; species Helostoma temminkii. Next base: position 34,585 of record OMLM01003933.1, on the reverse strand, counting down.
AGTCATAAGAGAGTATTGTATGTAAGTATCATAGACTGTAGTAGAAAAGTAGTCATCCACTATTTTATCAAGCCTTGACATCCACACTATATTATGTTTCATATGTAAATTGTATGTATGTGTTACTTACTGCAAAACTACTGGTTTTGTAAGTTAATACAAAACATTAGAATAATTGACTATTTAATCCATCGCACTGTAAAGGGGTCCCAAAGATAAAGTTGTAAAAGAACGAACGGGTTACACACAAACAACGTTTTCATTCAATGCCATACTTGCCTCTACAAGTTTCTATGGAAACAAAACGAACAAGAGAAAGAATTAGAAAACCACATCATCAGTCATCCTGATCTGAACCAAATACAGTCAACGGAAATGTGAGCGGCTCCGGTCTTGGACACATATTTTCACTCTGATCAGTCCAAGTGTTTACAATCAGCATGTTTATCAGAAATGTCATGATTCCTGTAATAAAGTACTGCAACACAGTGTCAATCAAACATGTAGATGAAGGAAAACTCCAACAAGTGAACATTAATTAACTCAGTGCAAATGTGGCACTAATATCAATACACAACACAAATGGAAGTCAAACTGAAGCTTTATCGTAAAAGCCAATCGCACCTTACAATCTACTTATAATGCAATGCAAATTTAAAGTGAACATTTAAGGTTAAACCAACATGGAAAGTCTTTTCATAATTGTAAGGTTAATTAATAATAAATAACTCAATAATTTGCTATGTGGCTTTCCTGTAAGGCTTCAGTTCAACTTGGGAAGCAGAGAAAAGAAGTACTTACATTAACTTCAGTGATAGCAATATCGACGACGCTACCAACAACAATTAAGGCATCAAATGTGTTCCAAGCATCAGCAAAATAGTGCTGTTAATGCACAACATGTAAGGGCAATGATGGGAATGAAAGAGAGAGACCACAAAGAGAAAAGGAGAGAAACACATAATCAGAGAAGAGTAGAAAATAGAGGAAAGAAAGTGAAATAAATAAAGATTTTATGAAATGGCATGATCAGGGGAGGACAAAAAGAGAGAAAAAGAAGTAAAAGTGTTAAGAAAGATCAGATAAAAGTAAGAAATCTTAGTCCTGCCATCAAAACCTGCAGCTGAGGCGGCCCGAACAGAGAGAGGTCAGGTAGCAGAGAGGATTGCTGTAGCTGAGTTTACTTACATCGATTTCACTGAGAACAATATCTACTATGCTGCCAATCACAACCAAGGCGTCGAACACATTCCAGGCATCCCCAAAATAGCCCTGAGTGAGGTGGAGCGAGCGGTGGGCGAGTTGTATGTAAGATCACCAAAAACAAAAAGTCTTTACTCTCATACTGAAATTTAAATCCACTCATGTTGTAATTTGAAACACACAGGAACCCCTGCTGGCTACTTCCACTGAGGGGCTCATGATTATAGTGTGCAGGTTTATACAGACTGTGTTTGAGCTGAGTACTCAGCGCACATCAAGTTGACATTAACACTGCTATTACATGCAAAACACTGCTTCAGTATTTTAAAAAATCAGCACTGCACCCCACACTCTGTCTCTTACTAGCATCCTGTCCTTCTTCTCAACACAAAGCTGTTGATCAGGAGCCGCAGACAATGGGAAAGTGTAAAAACATTCACTTACTTTTTAGTTTTCATACAGTTACAATTACAACATACAATAATTAACACGTACTTAAAAGTTAGATGAGAAGATAAATAGGATTGTAGTGTTTGTATGTAAATAGGAAGCTACAGCTGGGACAGTTAGCTTTGTATCATGTAACCAGACTAGCTGTTTCATCCTGTTTCCAGGTTTCGTAAAAAGTGACGCTAACTGACTTTACCTTAATATATAGTAAGACAAGATTAAACAAATACAATAATATTATCAATCTTCAAAACAAAATGTCAATCAATTGTTTTAACAAATAAAGCTATTAAGTATTAATAAAGTGCTTGTGTACATCTTTAGGTAGCTGTGTAAGCATATTTTAGTTGAATAATACCTTCTAGGGCATGCATTAGAGCTAAGATTGGAGTAAAGGTTAGATTAAAGTTAGCACAAGAGGCTGGAGAATGCATTATGTCAAAGAGTGTCTTCAAGTATAGTGAGAGAAGTGTGTGTGTGTGAGAACATTTAGGACTCACCCTGGGTTTAAAAGCAATGAGTTTGAGGACCATTTCCACAGTGAAAACAGCAGTAAAGACCATGTTGAGAATGTCCATTACATAGTTAAACGTTGCTGACTGGCCGTAGTGCTGCACAAAAGGAAAGAGAAAAAGTGTTAAAAGAAAATACTGCAAAATTAGCCAATTTCTGAGTGCACTTTTAGAGAAGTACAAAGGTGCTGACCAGAAAAATTTAGTCAATTTATCTCAGTCTCCTGATCATTGTCATTTTTATAATCAGCCACTCGAGGGCACCAAAGTCACACATTTTCAAATTCGATTCATGGCATTAGCACAAAATGCTAATGTAATTATGGCAATTCTGCATGTTGAAGATGCATCATGTATACAGTACTAATGGAAATACTTTTTTATATGTCACATAGACCAGTGATAAGATGTTCTTACCTGAACAGCCAGACAGAGTGTGTTGAGCATGATGAGCACAAACATGATGTACTCAAACCCAGTGGAGTTCACCACATACCAGAACTTGTACTGGTACGGGTTCTTGGGGATGTACCTTCTCAGTGGACGTGCCTTTAGAGCGTACTCCACACACTGACGCTGCACAGAAATATATAGTGTGAAACTGGTCAAAATGCTCAGTAAAGACGTAATGTTGAATTCACGCTCTCATTAATCCAACCTACAGTTATGAGAGTTACACTGTAATAAGTAATTTCAGCTTTCTCTTTATGTACACATTAAACACATAATGAGTCCACTCCTACTTAGGGCTCAGTTGGAAAATTAATCTCTTCAGAAATACATGAGGATATACCTACATAATATTAGTATTTAGCATAATTCACAGTGTCAGAAGACACTTAGTTCTCTTTACTGAATAAAATGATCACGATTCCCCATCTTACACACACACTCTGCTTTCACACACCACCGTCTCATGACCCTGTTGACTCTGACCTGGTTCTTGTCAAGTTCACAGTTTTTGTACTCTTTCTCTCCTTGTTCCTGAAATGTGACGATCACAAAACCAACAAAGATGTTCATCATAAAGAAAGCAATGATGATGATGTAGATGATGAAGAAGATGGAAATCTCCACACGATAGTTGTAAATGGGGCCGAGGTTTTCCCGGTTAGAGTCGATGGCCTTGTATAGCAACCTGAGAAGAGAAGAAAAGATATGATGCAGCCACACAGCCTACAGGTTCATTAAATACAGATGCCCTCTCTACGCTATGGTACGCTGTGTGTTTGGTGTCTGACTTCTTGTGTTATTCTTTCTGAGCTTTAACATGGGGAGTGAAGAGTTTGAATCTTACGCAGGCCAGCCTTCAAAAGTGGACACAGTGAACAGAGCCATCATAGCCATGAGGACATTGTCAAAGTTGAAGTCACTGTTGTGCCACAGTCGTTTGTGGATGGTTGGCTGGTTCACATCTCCATCCTTATAAACAATATAGGTGCCCCTGTAAGACATAGTATGTTGCATGGAGATTAAGTGTCAAACCAGAACTGCGTGTGAATTATTGAAAGAAGATAAGCTAAACTAACTTGCACTCTTCTGGGCTGGACTTTGCTTCATCTGTGCAGCGATAAAACTTTCCCTGAAAAGAAAAACAAAAGATTTTCTCTCCAACACTGAACAGATTAAAACCATTAAATGAATATTCTTGGCATCATGCGCAATACAGCTTTTACTCAGTTTCAGTGGTGCTGACCTTGAAAAGCTGCACACCTATACAAGCAAACATGAACTGGAGCAGAGTGGTTACAATCATGATGTTCCCGATGGTCCTGATGGCCACAAACACACACTGGACCACATGCTGTAGAACAGAGGGGTAAACACAGTGTTGCATTGATAATGAGCAGAAAAATCTGAGAGTGTGGTTATTAATGTGGACAAGTAGTCCATGTCCATGGACGACTTTTTGAAGAGGCTGCACCTTCAGGCCTTTGGCTCTGTTGATGGCCCTCAGAGGTCGAAGAACACGAAGAACCCTAAGAATCTTCACCACTGAAATGGCCGAGGACCTGAACAATAAAATAAAAAAAGGTATAATGTCAGAAAAAATTACTAAGATTACTAAAAATTAAAAGGGAACTGGTAAACTTTTTATGGTCTAGGAACAATTTCTTGTGCTCCAGCCCAAAGGTGTTTCTCAGCAAAAACCACCATGCAAAAACCACTGGGCTGAAGTTTGCTAGGCTGATTATTGGACAAACACAAAACTTGTGGCTGCTAAAACTTCTTCATAAATTTTTATACAAGTCAAATTAAATTAAGTATGTATGTATACAGATAAAAAATGAGGTCTTTAGAATACTGGACAACAATGGGACTGTTCTTTTAAGATTTTTGAAAACAAACAAAACAGTATGTTGTTTGCTTCCTGAGTAATCAAAAAACAAGAGTGATAAGAGTGAAAGAGTGATAAGAAAGCCTATGTGTGAGTGAACTGGAAGCACAGATGAGTCAAGGAAAAGAGAAGGAGCCTTCACCTGGGGAACAAAACAAGTTAATTGTAACACGTAATTGTAATTGTAACAAATTAAAACACTTAAAAGAGAACTTGCTTTTAAAAAAATATGTTCAATCTTGATTTCCATCTGGTTTTGGAGCAAAAATGGAGCAAAAACTATTATATTGTGTCTCAAACATTACATTTATTCTTAATGAATTATTAGACAATTTTGTCTTTCTTCGTGAGCAGCAATCAAGACACAGTTGTGTCTGCGTTTGTACTCACTGAATGCCAAAGGACACAAGGGAAACTCCCACCACCAACAAATCCAGGAGGTTGAAGTAATTCCTACAGAAAGCTCCTTTATGGAGAAAAGCTCCATACGTCGTCATCTAAGGAGAGCACATGGGATGTTAGAGAAGGTAGATAGAAAGCTCTAGTATACAGCATTTCATCCAGACACATACATATCCAAAGTTACACTCCACACTTCAGAAGACACTGACACACGTTAAAACATATTAAACAGGAAAAATCTCATCACTCACTACCTCTTGGTACACACACGCGCACACATCTCCACACTCTTGTAGATCACTCTGATTCAGGGTGGCGAGTTCAGAGCAGTGAAACAGGAGACTAAACCTACCATCGCCACCCCCACGGCCCTTAGCTACATGAATGTAGTAGTAAGTCATTCATTTCACAATCTACTATGGGATGAGGCAATAAAACATGCATTTTGTTGCCATGATGTCAGGGATTTGTACTACCTGCAAGAGCTTTACTTACAGTGATTGGAAAGCAGAAATGGCCTTACTGTCACATTCATGTGGACCGTCATCTTAAAGCACATTCCATTATGTTCTTTAATAGTTCAGAATTAAGGGAAGCGGCTCCTAATTAAAACTTCAGAGTTCAGCAGGCAGAGAAGAAAACCAGCCAAAAGTAACTCTTTTTCAAATAATAAAAGTAAAGGATTAATTTTGTGAGTGCATGTAAATGTGGAGTCCTGCAGAGAGATGGCGAGAGGAGAGCGCTAACTACGAGCAGTCAGAAATTTAGAGTCGAACAGCTGTGGATTCGTGCCCAAATTGCTGCAGACACAGCTCCACATTTCTATGTACTCAGTCAGGGAAAGCAGACTGAACCATGCTCAGCAGGAACATGGTTGGTTTTGCCCCCTCTTTTATGGGTATCTAAAGAGCAGTCAGTACGAGAGGCATGAAGTTAGCATTGACTGGTGTTGACTTTATGTCTTTGAACACCTCCCTGAAGATGACCTCAAACTCAACCAGACAACTCAGCCAATGCCATAACAATGTCTGAACAGCCCGTTGAATTTTGTTGCATCGCACCAAGGGTTGCATCTTGTTTTACATATCTGCATCATCAAAATCATTTCAGCGATGACTGCCCCAATGATGTGACACCCATGTGAGTACAATGTAATGTTGATGTAATGTTTCCTTCCCCCAACAGGAGTTCTTTTAAAAATTATATATAATATAATATAAATTTGAACAAATAAAATATAATTTGAACAAATTGTGTGTTTGTTAGTGTGTGCAAAGTAGAAACTCCAATATAATTTTGCTTTTTAAAAGAGGTGCCATTAAGAAAAAAGTAAATAAGAGAAAGGAAACAAACAAGCCAGGTTGTACTGAGTGGCAGGTGACACACAAGGAGAGAATGCAGCAAGACTCTCGTTGTCATTTAAGGGGTTACCTTCAATATGATCTCAAATGTAAACATACTAGTGAAGACATAATCTGCATAGCCTAGGACCTGGAAGGCAACGAGATGTTTGGAATATTATTGGGGTTTGGTTAGTCACAGCACAGACAGGGGACACAGGGCATTTACCTTCAAAACGATCTCAACAGTAAAGATAGCCGTGAAAGCATAGTCAAAGTAACCAAGTATCTGCAAAAAGCAATGTAGATGTTTAACAAAGACAGTTCATTGTGCAGCTTTATACATCATTAAACAAAATAAAGTAAAAAAAGACACTGAAGCATTTTCTGGAAATGGTTTGTTAGATTAAACAAGACGCAGCAAATCTGCATGACTTCAAGTTAATTTGTCATGTTTAAGCAGTGTAGATATCAGTGAAATTAAGCAAGGTGATCATAATGTATTTAAACCATTATAATGAATTAAAAACCCACAAAAACACAAATATCACTGCCTTGAGGTTTATCTACATACCATAATGGTGTTTTGCCTGTTTTAGCTGTTAAAATATAAATAAGATATTCTTAACGTTACTTTGAACCAAAGTCTGCAACACCATATTTCTATGTAGTTCAGTACAAAACAATGTGCCTTAATGGCTGTAGTGTGTTGTGTGCATCTTGAATGACTTAATGATTAACTCCCCTCTATGGTGCATTTAAGGACAGTACAAACAAACTGCTAAAAGCATTACAATTAGACTATGTTATTGGAAAAAAATGAGTCCAAGACATCCCTATTAAAGGGATAATGTAAATTTAGAAGTTTCTTGGAATGGTGGCTGCTGACAACCTAGGACTTAATTAATTACTTAATTAAGAATTAAGTATGCAGGAATTGACCAGTGGGAACACAGTGACCATATGCCACCATAAAATACAGACAAACCACATTTTCAACTATTTATCCTTGTGTCCTGACAGGAACAGTCTCTGTCCTGACAATTACACTGAATTAATTCTTGGAAACTGAAATGCAAGTTGTCAAGGGCAGGACAGATGAGGTAAATGTGCAAGGAAAAGAAACAGCCAGCATATTCTCCCTTCAGTCCTATGTTACACTCCTTTGTCTTTTCTGAGAAATTCAGCAGTGGACAGGAAGTGCAGCTTTAGACTTGTAAAACAGAAATTAGTTCAGACTTACAACAATAAACACAAAAGGTCAATTTATTTTTTATACTAGTATGATATTCGCATGACATCCTATAGAAATGTCTGCAAGTGCATATTTTTTCTTTCTTTGCTCCTTCACTTCATTGTTATGTATGAATAACTTTTCGGTTGCCTTTAACATCAAATATTTGCTTCACCTTGAATTTGTGAATAAAACATACCTATGAATGTTGGCTTCATTCCAGAATTCAGGGCAGTAACTTACATTACTGGTCAGTAATAATGTAAAAGATGCAAGTTATAATAAATGGCTAAAACATGCAAAATCCCCAGTACAGTCTTTTAAAGATTTATGCTGCAACTTCATCTCAAAATGCTTAAGTAGCATTATTACCAGAAAAGTTATTTATTAAAAATGTCAATTCACACACGTTAGCACTTTCTGCTGCACAGTCTGTAAGAGGCCATGATAAATTTTCTGTGGATAAACTTACAATATTGCGCGCAGAGAAGTTTCGGATTGGATCTTCAGCAGCGAGCGACACAGAGCTGAGCATGATGAACACCAGGATGAGGTTGGTGAAAATGTGATGATTGATGAGTCGGTGGCAAAACACACGAACCCTAGAAGACAAAGGGAATACAGCACAGCAAGAGAACCTCAGTTTGGTTTGAGACTCTACTGCTTGCTTATGTGTACAGTTTCTGTGATATAAGTGTTTCTCACGGGTTTGTGTTGCTGAAGATGAAGAAGGCACTTCCCTCTGGGATAGGAGTGATCTTCTCCTTCTTTACCAGCTCGGAAATGGCCGGTCGGGGCCCTGAAGGTACTTCTGGATCCTCCTCCTCTACTGCGATATCATCATTGTCCTCCTCCTCGTCCTTACAGTCAAACAAAGTGATATGTGTGTGAAAGTGTCTCAGTGAACATAACTTCTCAAATTGTAAAAAAAAATTGCTGTAGGATTCAATGTTTGGAAGAAATCAAGGATACCTTGTCATCTTTATCATCGTCCTTTTTGTCACTGTAATGAATGAAATGTTTTTATGAATAATAGTTTCAGCATACATCTGATCATTTGAGACATTTAAACATTTGAGATCAGGTAGTCACCCTTTCTTGTCTCCTTCATCTGTGTTAAGAGACTCTGCATCTGCCAAGTTGTCCACAGCGATGGCCAAGAAGACATTCAGGAGGATATCTGACCAAAGCGTTCAGTAAAAGCACTGTAAAATCACTACTGAGTAAAACTGTTCTAATGATCAGAGCAAGTTTATATGTACTTTGTCCAACACATCACATTACAGGTGTGTTAGGACGAGTAAGAAAGGATACAGTTTCCACAAATGAAGAGGATGATGAAGTAAAAGCACACGATCATCCCAGAGGAGGAAGGACCTCCGTATGCCATGATACCATCATACATAACTGCGTTCCAGTCTTCACCGGTCAGGATCTAAATGTTTAGTTTGGACAAATGGAAATATTTCAAAGTGCTGACACTTTTCCACATGGTACAAACATACAGACACAGCTGAGTGGCCACAGTAAACTATTTACATATACTACTCTATGTACTTTGAACATGTATGTAATATTTACATACTGTATGTATTTTATTTACAGCAAACAATTGTCAGTAAATCATACATTTCTACTGTAAAACGGGGACGAGTGCAAAAACAATTAAGGTGGAGTCACTGAGTAGCTAAAAACACTCTAAAGACAAGGTAGCATACTGTACTTGGCACCAGGCCAGCATTTATATGTTGGCTTCTCTAAATAGCCCATCTGATATTGGATTTTTAGGCTTTTTCTATTTTCATTTCACCACTGATACACCAATGGGCAAATGCTGAATGTTATTTACTCAGATGGTTTGTGGACAGGACTAATTTGAACTCCACATACCTGGAACACGGTGAGAAGAGCTTGGGGAAAGTTGTCAAACGTACTCCTCTTGGTCTGAGTTTCATCAAAGTTGAATTTTCCACCAAACACTTGCATACCCAGCAGGGAGAAGATGATGATGAACAGGAAGAGCAGCAGCAGCAGGGAAGCAATGGACTTCATGGAGTTGAGCAGAGATGCCACGAGGTTGCTCAGTGACTGCCAGTGACTACGAGAAAGGTTGAGTATGAGAGGAGTAGAGACAGGTGATTTATCAACACCACACGCATATATAGAGTACAAACACAGCATGGTAATGATCTTACCGTGTGACTTTAAAGATCCTCAGCAGGCGGACACAGCGAAACACAGAAATACCCAGAGGAGACATGATTTCCAGCTCAACCAAAATGGTTTCAGTGATTCCTCCACACACCACGAAGCAGTCAAAACGGTTGAACAGTGAAACAAAATAGGCTTGTAGCCCGAGACTGTACATCTTGACTAACATTTCACATGTGAACAGGGCTAGCAGCACTTTGTTGGCCACATCTGAAAGCCAGAGAAAAAGACAAAGATAGTGCTGACACATCAGAGAACTTTGTTTGTTGATTTTTCTAACCAGCTTCTGAAACCCTGAGGCATACCTCCTCTACGGCCGCACAACCATTACTGCACAAAGCAAATAATATTTGAGTATTGACTTTTTAATTGAATTAAAGCTAATAATTAATATTAAGTGGAATATTCTGCAATTAATACATCAACAAATAGACTTGTGATAAAAATGAATCCACGTTTTGTAATTTTGAGACTTTGATGAATAGTGTTGTTCATACCCTGCACTTGTGTCAGCCACATAGGCTGGTTATAATGCTCTGATGATATGGTGAGTGTGTTCAGGAACACCAGGATGATGACCAGCCAATAGAAAGGCACCGATTTGACAGCCAACCGGCACTTCCTGCGGCAGAACCTGTTCCAGCGGCGCCAGCGCCGACTGCAGTGGGAGAAGGTAACGTTAGCACAGATAATTAAACTGGAGAAACACAGTGATGATCACACAACTTATAATGTCCAAACAGTACAACAAATATGTCTGTTTTTAGGGAAGTATCTACGGTTCGTTTCCACTAATAATAAGAATGCAGTGGAGTGAGAGGGAAGGGCCACAGGGGAACTGCATCGATATCTTTTTTGCAAGTCATGCTGTACAGTAAATGAGCTGAAAAAACAGTGTAAGGCTATTCTCTAAAAATACCTTATGGAACATGCTGACTTTATAAAAGCTGTTGATTTATTGTCCCCGGTAGAGTCTCATTAAAAATACAATAAAATGAAAACCAAGCACTTACAAATAAAAATATGTATAACCAAATGTAAACGCAGAAATATATGCATTATGCACACCCACAAATGTACTGACCTGAACTTTGACTTTGAGATTTTTTGACTGAAAGAAAGAAGAATGTTTTCAAGTTTACAAATACAGTTTGGAGCAGAAGTTTGATTATTGATAACATAAAATAGTGAACAGCTGCAAAGCTCAGTACCACTACAGGTTAATATATAAGTTAGTTATAAAGGGTAGTACCTTAATCACATTTTATTTACCTTCCTAAATCAAAATAGGTATCTTTTAAAGACAGTCTGTGAAGTGATTTTCATAGCAATGGTCCTGCTTTTGAAAAGGTTTTCTTGTGCAAAGTGCTGTGTGTTCTCACCACAGAGGTCCGCAGCATGGCGTCTTTTCATCCTCCCCGTTCTGATTCTCTGTGTTCACAGACTCTGTTTCACTGGCTGGAACACTCGCTGCAGCAGTAAATAAAGCAGGTATTTTAAAAAATAATAATCATATGCGTGTTGCAGTGGCATCACATTCTCCAGAGAGACATTGTGCAGTGCATCTCGGGTGAAACAAGGTGTGAAAATAAAATTGAATTTGGGACTCCTGCATCACATCAAGCACTTAACATTAAAAACTACCGTCTCAACGGCATCATACAGCAGTATGACAAGTAAGACAAAATTCTCCAAAGTTACGTTGCAACTACAAAACTACCTCATATAAAGGAAGGCGCTTAACACTGTGGGTGTGCATCGCTGTCATCATTAGTATCATTTACCAAGTGCTGAAAGGGAGCTGACATGGGACAGGCGAGTGGACAGCTGCTCTACGGGGGCTGACTGATACAGACAATGAAAAGCAGAGGGATGAAGGGAGCAGGGAGAAGAGGACAAAGCTCTTAAAGCTGTCTCTCTGAAATGCTACGCTGAAAGCAATGCCAGCACTTTGGAAAGACTTTCTTTGCAGACATATGATGATTAACTGTGTGAAATGTCTCAGTGCTTTAACTTGTACGAGGCTGTGTGGTGTGTGCTGCTGCTGAGCTTATGTAGACATGCTGGCTTTGAATCCTGAGTGGTTGGACAGCTCTCAGCTCTGAAAATAGTGCTGACTGCCAGAGTAGTGATCTGGGTTTAGCCCTGTTTCCTATATTCACACTGAGCCACTGCTTTTGAAATGGGACACAAGAAGGAAACGGGGCGTGCCTGCCATCATATGCAGCTGTATTTCTATTCCATATGAGACTCATTTAGAACCAGTCAACCTTATTCAAATGAAAAAAAACTATAGGAAAATGAAGGAAAAGGCTGTGATGCTCAAACATAAGGGTTAGACGTAATAGTAAAGTACACAGTGATGAGATATTACAAACATCCACACACACACACACACACACACACACACACAAACACACACACACACACTTAGGGACTCATTCAGCAGCCAGCTTTAGTTAATTGCCGCCCATCTTTAAAATTGATCTTGTGATTTCTATAATCACATATTCACCAGTGACATATTTGGGAAGAACACAATAAAAAGAAAACACTAACATTTTTTATGTTTTTAAAGAACTTGGACCAGAAATGTTTGGTCTATTTTTCTGTATGAAGTCAGGCTGAGCATCAAACACATTTTCATATTCATACACACACGCATATATGTCAGAAAACACACACACCCAATTACAAAGACATAGTGGCTAGATAACAGAAAGGGAAACCACAGGATTTACCATGAGTGTCGGACGACTGGCTGAACCACCCAAACCTTCCTTTCTTCTTCTCAATAAGGTCAGCCAGAGTCACCCCTTCATGTGTAATGCATGCAAGCCCATGCGTTCAGACACAACGGCACAGCAGAGGAACATGGGGGTGAGAATGGGTTGCTATCAAAATGGGTCAGAGCAGACAAGCACCACAGGACAACAGTATTCAAAATATCAATATCCAACAATGACAAGAGCAACGGGAGCCGCAGGGGCTGCAGACACTGAGGAGGGTAGAAGAACAACATGGAGAGCTGTTAGTCACTGGAAGCACCTGTATGTGACAAAGCCCTGTTCTAACATGTTACAGAGCAAATTAAGGCATTTGCAGTTTAACATGTTAGTGAGGACTCGTGAATCGTTAACGGACACCAAAAGCAGGGATGGATGTTGGAGGAAAAGCAGCATGGACATTTATCCTCATAACACAGAACTTTCACTGTATAGTAAATGTTTGCTATAAAGGAAAAATTTAACTTCAAACATGAGGTAAAACTAGAGGAAAAGACATGTGGGAGAAGCGACAATAAATGGACACAGTACATTACAATGAGGAAAAATTAACTTGGAGGAGATAAAACCAGTCTGTGCACTCTTTAACATCACACTTCAAACACAATAAACAACAAAAAGATGTTATATTGAGCACCCATTGTCAATGCATGGCTATATGTCCATATGTGTGCAAATCTGCATTGTTGCTGTGTACAGCTACGAAAGGACAGCGGCCTCCTGCATGAAAGTAGCCCAGACAATGGCATAAATACTACTGTGTTATGTTTTCTACTGTAACTGGCCTTTTACTTGAGGCACCTTTGACTGACCTGCATTGGCTTCTTCCCTTTTAGTTAGTGATTTCCCAACATAGCCTTTGAAACGATGCATGAGTAAATTGAGCAAAAGCCTCAGCCACAAAAAGGTCATTATAATCTGATGTTACTGTTGTGGAGAAAGTTGGTGAAATTCTTTCCACCCTGGGGGATTTTTACCTGATTGGTAAAAGCAGATGTTCATACTGTAATCACTGAGACTTGACATGTCTCAGCGTGAATGATCAGCTATCCGTTAGGGAATAAATATTTCTCTAGCAGAGAGCACTTACTGGATTTTTTGACCTTTTACACATCTCCTACTATGACAAAAGTACAGATTTATGTAAATACCACATTACTGATTATATGGAAACAGGTTTTGATGAATAGCTAATAACAATACACTCTTTAGAATATTTTATGTTGCAGGAACACTCATTACTCTCAACCACATGGGGGAGGAGGTGCTTACGGTTGCGCTTGCTCTCCTCATCAGCCTCATCCTCGTTGTCTGGGTCGATGTCTTCGGCCTGAGTGATCCAGTCCAGGTAACCTTTCAGATCCTCCTCCAGCTGCTGCTTCTCTCGCAGCTTCTGGAAATCTCCACGAGCTTTGGCCTTTTCTCTCTCTTTGGAGAACTCTCTGTGTTTGTAGACAACGCATATATTAAACATACAAATGTACAAAAAGACAGAAGCGAATAAACAAACAAAAACACAAATATGAACAGGAACTAACTGTCACAGCAAACAACAAAGAGATTTTGTCACACAAAATAGAAAGACAGACGTTGTCTCTCCTATACTAAACAATACAACATATGAATATGCTTTGCATGTATTTGCAGTACACATTCTTGCTCCATATGACATTGTATATAGTCACAACCTTCAATCAAAGCCAGTTTCGGTTTGACTAAAATGTAAGAATGTTTCTTAACCCTAGCCACTGGAGGGAGATGTATGCTTTTGAATGACAACACAGTGCTATATTTAGAGCCCAACAGTACAGTAGCATATCCTTCAGGAGAGCATCTTAATCATACAGAAAAGGCAATTTAGGTAGACAGATGGTTTCAAGAGACATGCAACATTTGCACAGCGTCTAAATCCATAGATTATATGAAACAACGACTGTGGAAAATGCAATAAGTGACGGTTCAGAAGACAGGAGGTAAATAGTATATACCCAGAGCATTGTGGGATTGTGTCGTTATAGAGGAAATATGTGTTTAAGCTGTGATGATGAAGAACTCAAACATTAAACACTGATACAAAAACAAAGACACTAGATGGTGTAGCAATAAGGTAGCAAAGCAACATCTTTAAAACTGAATTTAGAAAGTTGGAGAAGATAATAACTTATGCAATCTCAAGCAGCTGGATGAACTGCAATTTGATGATTTAGTTAACCTTGTTGGCCTTTTAAAAACCAGGAAGTGCTGGCTGGTCAACCATCCAGAGTTAAATGTAGTGTAATACCCCACCCCCACTCCACAGAGCTGGGAAAGCAAACTGGGGTTTGTGAGAGCTTAGGAGCGCAGAGGGAGTGAAGGGCGAGGAATAAGATTAATTTCTGTCTCAGGAGGTTGGTGAGGTTGGGGATGGGAGTGGGGGAGGAAATGCTCACTTTGCAGTTGCCATGGAAAGAATGTAATACTTTGATGCTAACAGAGGTCAGAGAAGAATGCCTAAGAAAGCATTTATCTCAAAATGGTTTGTAATCTCAAAATGTTTTTAGGAAGACTGTTCCTCAGTGCACTTGTGTGGCTGACATCTCATGAATCTGCAGCATAGAACACACTCATGTATAGGCTAGCACTACTTCCCAAACATAGCGAGCAGGACCAGGGTACACCACAACCCACTGCATACACTCTTTGCACACTGCAGAACAAAACCACTGCACTCAATGCCTCTTACCCACTTAGCACACCCAACACAAGGTTTAACACGAAAAAGGAGCCCAGTATGATCAGGCTAACAAAATAAATCCAAGGTGTTTCCCATCCAATGGCATCGTTGACCTATAGGAACCAAAAGTAACTAGTTAACAGACAGACACACACACAACAACAGAGAACCTCCAACCTGTAACCAAGCAGAAGGTCTCTGTCTTTAAAGAAAAGAAGGTGCTTACCCGCTCAACACACCCAAAACCAGGTTAAGAACGAAAAAGGAGCCGAAGATCACAAGACTGACAAAGTATACCCACGGAAGCTCAAAGCCCATAGCATCGTTCATCTGGAGGAACAAGCATCAGCGCAGAGGAGGGGAAGACAAGAAGAACGAAGAGAAAGAAAAGAGTGAAATGAGCTGTTAAAGTGAGGAACTGTCAGAATAGAAGAACAGAAAACAAGTTTAACAGAAGAAAAATAGGGATTTTGCAGGAACACTGAGTAGTGCCAGGTTAGCGTCATTATATTAGATGAGTTGTTGAATGGATTAGATCATTTAGTCAATCAATCATATCAGCGTGATAAGAACTGCCTCAGGAGGTTATCAGCAGCTTCGTCATCAGCATGTCCGTGTTACCATTTGTGTGTCTGATCTGAATATACATTTAAGGCTGAGGGCGTGAGGACAGTGTGAGGGACTCACCCAGTAAAGCACGTCTGTCCAACCCTCCATAGTGATACACTGAAACACTGTCAGCATGGCAAACAGGAAGTTGTCAAAGTTGGTGATGCCATTGTTAGGACCTTGCCAGCCTTCCCTGCACTCTGTGCCATTAGGGCATTGTCGCCCGTGCCCTGAGATCGCACATGGAGCTTGTTCATCTTCAGGTATGGCATCTACAGACATAGTGGAGAATTTTATTGTATTATGTAATGTTGACAATGCACACAGCATAAAAAACTTACTCCATTTATGTGCTACTTTGAGGCTGCTTCATTTAAATATTTCCAATTTGTGCAACTTTATACTTCTGTACATTTCTATATATATGTTTGTAGAAAGTAATATATGCTTCAGGTGTGTACCCGTTCTGTCATTATGTACTGTGATTTAAATAATAATAAATAATATCTCATGTCTATTTATCTTTTGAATGAAATACAATATTTAAAACTTACTATCAAGACGCCTTACCTGTGCCAGGCATGTAGCAGGTTGCATGCATTTTGCCAATGAAAAGCTCCAGGCCGATAATAGCATAGATGATAATGACAAACAAGACTAGGAGGGCAATGTGAAGGAGAGGGACCATGGCTTTAATGATGGAGTTTAACACCACCTGTAAACCTAAACAAAGTAGAAAACAGACATATTATGTGAAACCTGATTTTAAGAAAATATGGTGCAATTGTTTCTACCTGTCTCCATTCCCAATCTTATTGAAAAACTTGTCCCTGAGGATCCTTTGGTTAACCCTAATAAGTGATGTTTTTCTGTTTAGGTACAGCATTTTGACTCACACTCACATAAAGCCATAATTTGCATAATTTTACAGGCTCTTAACAATAAACACAAAGACTCAGAACAGAACACCACATCAAATAACATGTGACATGATGATATTGTGATCTGTAGTTTTTTTTCTTGCTATTCTGTTTTGTGAATCAGTACTCAAATTTGATTCTAATTTCAGTACATCTTGAGCCATGTGCAGTTCAGAAATATGTCAGAAATGTTTACTCTGAGTTTATTACACCCACAGCTCATGACTCTAGGGCAATCATGTAGATGTTGAATAGATGTTTTTGAAAAACAGTCCTGGGGATGGCACATAGACCATCTGGACTTGTCATGTGCAATCGCAGCTTTACTTGGAACAACGACTAGGACCATTGTACAGCATATTCAGAAAATGCGTGGTAAATCGTATCTATTGGGTCACATTTGGTTAACATGTTCCATTTGTGTTGGCATGCTGTGCTCCGCAGTTCTCAGTACTTACTGGGTACTCCTGAGACCAGCCGCAGGGGTCGCAGCACACGGAAGGCTCGAAGGGCTTTAACGTCAAATCCACCAGGTTTACCTCCATGACCATGCATCGACGGATGCTCATCTCCGTCACCTTCTCCCTTATCTTCTTTGGTCAAAAATTCCAAGACAACACTGAAGAGTCTGCCAGAAAACAGAGGGAAGAATCTCACACCCAAAATCAATCAGCCAGCATTTTATTGATTGATATACTTTATGTTGATGGATAATTTTCCTAATTGATACATAATTCCACTCCACAACCAAGCAATTAGCTGCCAAACCTTATTTGTTATACAGTGTAGTGTTTGATCCTAAACTGAATAAATCTTTGGGTGCGGGGCTTTAACTTGATGTCAACTTAAGTTCTGGAAAATTTTACTGTGCCATTTTTTGACATAATTAGTTCATTGTGTTGAATCTACAAGCTTAGTTTATGCTAATACCAAACAATTAATCGTTCCCTTCAGTAATGGCTTTGAAGATTTGTCATCTTTACTTTACTTTAATTTTGAATGTCTTCACGCTAAACCTTTAAAACTCTCTGTGCCTTTATTTTACTGTTGATTCCTTGAAGTAACATTTAGCTGTGAAACTATAATATAACAAGTGTGATCAGTTTTCATTGCAGCCACCCACAAACCATACTGATATCACCAGGATACAGTTGGATTAATATGAGTATTACACATATTATTGCACCTTTTAATTGCAATGGATGATAAAAAAAAATACCAAATACATATTCAGACTAATTAGCTAGTAGTATTGATACCTTGACAAAATAATTATTAGATAATTAATTACTTATTGCAGAGTAATAGAGTACTAGCACTACAGAGAAACCTTTCAATCTAAATCCAGGGGAAACGATGAGAGTGCAATACATTATAGTGACAGCTAATTCTCTCCAGTTCAAGTATACAATTAACATGTTTCAGTGGCTGGGTTTTATTTGGGAACGCAAAGTGAAATCAGCGATGAAAGAATCTCTCATCATGAAAAATGGCTATTACAGTCAGTTGGACATTTTACATGTAGCCAAGAGGAGAAATCATCTCAACATGCATCACATCTGGATGCACATGACTACATCACATGACTCGTCCAGTCATGTTTAAAAAAAAAAGGTCGTCATTCACATGTGGATACCATTTTATTGGAAGAACTACAGTCACAAAAGTGACACATCTGTCTCCTTTAACTTTACTTTCAATACTTCTATATAAGAGTATATGTCTCAAAGTTTTGCCTCACTATTTAAATTTGCATTTTTTATTAACCATGTTCTTTAGAATTATTTTGTACACCATGCTGCTTTCTTTTAGAAATGTGAGTACATTTTTACTGTTGTATGTATGGTTTCATTGAAATCAAAGTCATCAAAATCATTGAAAAGTATTGCCTACAACATCAGTATTTATTTCAAATCAAGTTTAATAGCATTTTGATCTTCACCAAAATTATTTCAGCAACTAGTCTCTAACTTTGCAGTAAAGTTGCAGGGTGTAAAGCCAAAACAGTGAAGATGCCAAAATATATAAAATTTTACAGGTTCAGTGATTCAAACACAATGATATAATATTTTTTCAATGAATCCTACATTTCTCTTCATGACTTTTTTCCATCAGGTTAGTAAAGATAGAATCTTGAACAAAAAGTATAATCAAGCACATCTCAATCTTTGAGGGCATATGCCATTTTCTTTTTGCTATGTTTTAACTTTTGTCAAATCATCACAAGTCAAGGTATAATCTATAAATACAAGACATACAAACATATTGAAGCCTGTCCTGAAGTGGACTGAACCTTGGTCTCTATCATGAGTTTATAACTAAGGTTTTATGAAGCTGTGTCACAGCCATATTGAGCTACATTTTGACATCAGCCTGTGGCATTTATTTTTGTCATTTCAGTGATTTAGCAGCAACAGCCACTCTTCACAGCAAGAGCAGTCGTCTTTGGAAGTTACTGCATGGCAGATCAACCCTGCTGCTGCATACAGACAGAGCTCTGACCCAGCTACCCATTGGACTGTGTGTACAGAGGAGAGATAAAGAAATGAGAGAGAGGAAGGATGATAGAAGAGAGAAAAGGTGCGATACAGATGACGATAACAAGAGTAGAGTGAACAGGACATAGGAACATGGGCAGTGTGAGGTGGGGAAGTGTAAAGCATGAAATACAACCATTTGATTGGAGATCAAAATGGAAGGGGGAAGTAATAAGAAGGAGCCGTGGAGACAAAGGATGGGAGAGTGTGAGCAAAAGAGAGGAGAGGGAAAGATGGGAGGGAGTGTTGGAGAACAGATGAAGTATGGAGATGGTGACTCACTCCAGTGGTGGTAAAGCTCTGATTTATTCTCTCTGTCTTTTCTGGGTCATATACTGTGGGTGTACGAGGGTCTTCATTAGCACTTGGCTGCTTGCAGCAGAGGCTTAAGCAACTTTAACTTTGACTGCCTCATTCTAAAACACTGTAAAATGCAACTGTCAAAGTGAGATCAAAGTTTAAATCCAAACGCGATATGATGTCTACTAGAGCAGACACTAAGTTTACTTCAAATAAAGTAATTAAATTAAATAATCTTGGGAACTTACCCTATGACAACAATGACAAAATCCAGCATGTTCCAGCCGTTCCTCACGTATGCGTTCTGGTGCATCACCAATCCATAAGCGATAATCTTTAGAAAGGTCTCAATTGTGAAAATGATGAGGAAGGCATACTCAACTTTTTCCTGCAGACACACAAAAAAGACAACAATAGATTTTTTATTAATTACATAGAATGAATTAGCATACAAAAGGATATGCATGTGCTGACGTCATGTGTTGGGTGGACAATACAGGTACAGGCAGTAAAGGAGATCCCTTACTGTACATACACATATGCACTGGTACATGCGGTTCTAGTACTCCACTGTTAGCGCACTGAGAGTATTAGACTGTATGCTATGAGCAGTTTTACTTTGCCTTGTTTGACCTACAGTAAATTCAATTTAATAAATACATCTATATACTAACAATAAACCTAACATCAACAAATTGAATTAACTACACACAGATGTTATTGGGATTAGAAAGTCAAGCTTGTTGACCCCAACAATACAAGTCTCTATGTAATTTATGTCATGTGATTCAGTACAAAACTCATTTGATCGTATTGTAAAGATTTGAACAAAACTGTCCAGCCAGAGCAGCAAAATCTCACCTTGTGCTGACCTTCTTTTCGTTTGATTTGGTTCTCACATTTTTCAACACTTGTCTCAGCACATATTCACAAAGCAGTTTGAAGTGTGACAATATGAGAAATTTGACCCAGTGCACAAGAGTATTTGGAGTTTAAGCATTTTTTTATTTAGAAAAATATTGATTTAGGCCTACTTTGACACACCAAAGTAACAGCTGCATTAACGTACCTCTAGATGCATCTAGTCTGTCACAATAAAATTCAGTGCATGTGAATAATGTGGATGGACAGCTGACCCCAGTAAGAAATCAGTAAGCTGTTTTTTTATATGAATGGACATATTCATAGAGAATTTGTTTAGAATAAGCAAACATGTTTCTTTGTATTGCAGTGTACTGACAGTAACTTTCTGTAACTCAACACTGTGGAAGAAAAAAAGCTGAAAATACAATAAAGGATATAGTAGAACAGGGGTAGGGAATCCTGGTCCTAGAGAACCGCAGCCCTGCCTGTTTTCCAAGTCTCCCTCCCTTTCCCACCGCCGATTACCTGGTTCAGGTGTGTTCAGCCAACCACAAGCTAAAGTGCAGGGATAGTTAGAAAACAAGCAGGACTGCATTAAAAGGTTAAAATTAAAAAACAAATCAGACAGTTCTCCAGGGCAGAAGAAGAGATAATATGGCTGTTTGTTTATATTAGAGTCAGTAATGTAAGTCAGCACTGTGCCTTTCCCTGCTTGTTTCACAGACAGAGAACACTGGAACATTAAGACATCAGGTTATGGTCAACTAGAAGTGAAGCTGAACAGAAACACACATAGCTATATAATGGTGATATGTTAGTGCAGGGAGATGTGTGCAAAGCTGGAGCTGGACACATCAAATGACTCAGCTTTCTAGGACAGTCCCAGGACCTCAGTGGAGATATGAAACCAGAGAGAGGCCCTGCTTATTTTTTATACATGAAGCAGGTCAGTGTAAACTGACATTTATACTCTTTGTTGGTCAATGCAGCTATACTCTCAAAATGTTAGACACAGTCATTTAACTTTTCACATAAGAAGCCCACCGAGTTCTTCGAATACACAATACAGACAAATGCCTCTTCTGCCTGAGGGAGTCCTTAAATTCTTGCTGTGTGCTCTGAAGACGACTTAAATGCAAAATCTTCAGACTGCAGGGCTTGTCTTCCACAACAGTTTACTGCAGACTGTGAGAAGCACTTAGCCCAGAATAAGAGACATAGGCTTCTTTGTTACTGAAAGGTTGAATTAAGCTTACGGCTGCTGCCTTTACGACATAGCCTGCTCAGGCTGCAGGGAGCAGAGAGAACAATTCATGCAAGGGTAGGCGGAAAGTGACAAAGAGAAAAATGAACAATTTAGAGGCATTTACAGACAATAAACTGCTGTTGCAGTAATCTGCTGGTGTAAATAAGGCTTCGACTTTAGTGATTAATGCTGTAAATAGAAACAAACACATTTCTGAATTTCTCCTGCATACCGGTCGAAGATCTATCAAATAAATGATGCAACCAAATTTTCTTTGTAAATTTTGATTAAACAGTACAATATTTTCTAACATGTACTCTACTGCAGTAACTGAAAACAAACCACTGTAACAGCACTAAAAAAACATTTAATAAGTCAGGACAGTTTTAGTTTCCCAAGCTACAGTAAATCTGTGAAATTTGCCACTTCCTGGTTCATGAAAGCATGCTAAATATAACAGCAAATGATAACCGTTCCTTCTCATTTAACCAGCAATTCATTCATTCATCAGCACACTGAACTGTGAGCAAAAACAGAAAGAGAAAGAGGAGTGAGGAAAGAGGCCTTTGGGGGTGACTGTAAATATCTCTGACTCATCTTAGTTTGTGCTATAAAGACTTACTGTAGTATGTTCCCTTTTCTCATACTGTACATGCATATGATACAGGCACTCACATACAGGCCATGTTTATGTCCAGCAATGCAAGCTATCAGCATATAATCATGGTGAGCAGAATACCACATGGCATAATTCATGTTTCTCCCTGCCACAGGATCAGTGGCTTGACTCAACTCATCCGACACACTCACAGAGCTCAGTTCACCATATGACAAAGGATGCTAGCCCGCTGAACCATGCATTCTTCTACATAACTCGACATATGACTGAGTCAGGCCGACAGCGCTAATGTAAACCTATTAAGAATTCACAGGGCTTGTGCATGCTCATGAAGCTTGTGAATCTTCCTCCAGACATCACACACAAAATCACTAATTTAATTTTGTGTATACTAATAAACAGGGGAAATAAAGTCATAAGAAGTCAATAAAACAGCTTGTCTTCCAGTTTTAGTACCAATGATTGTACATTATCATTTATACTGCAGCTATGAAATGACACCAGGACTATCAAAAGTAATTACAGCACCAAAATATATTACATAAATTCAATATTCTTTGAATAGTTATTATTGCTTTTATAACTACAGCAGCAACATCACTGATTACAACCAAGTATTGAATGATTTGACAATATGTCAGATCATGTTGAATCGCATCATCATCTTCATTGTGATTGGGGTATGAATCATATCGTGTCACACCAGAAACATACAGTATCTTTACACATACAGTGTCTTTAATTTATTGGATCGCTGACAGTGTATCAACTTTCAAAGCGTATTGGTCAGCATTAATTAATATGCTTATCCCCTTTATTTCCTGGGAGCTGGTAAAAAAGTAGTGAAAAAGTTTCTTAGTTTTTATGAGTTCATATTAAATTTTTTTCAGTTGTGCTGCTACTTTGTTACATTTGAACACAATCAGAGCTGTTTCCCCAAAGCCCTGAGGAACAGCACTGCATGGTGAAGCAATTTTTATCTTGTGGCCAAACTGACCTGCCATCATCAATGAAGCTTTGATTTCTGAGTTGTATAAATAAATTCTACAAAAGAAATGTGTAAAATGTGTAACATATGCATCAGTGAACTGAGGCTCAATAGAATGTGGACGATGCGACAAGACAATGATCCTAAACACACAGTCATTCTACAGAAGAATGGTTGAAATAGAAAAAATGTAATATTAACAATTGAGTTGGGCTCAAATCAATATGAGTAAGTGATTTTTGTCTCATTTGTTTAACGGGGTGCCCTTTACGTAGTTTCTGGACTTTGTTCAAACAAATACAAATACAAATACATTTTGCAGTCTGTTTTAAGCATTTATGATATATTTCTGCATGACCACACATGTAGTGTTGCTACATGTGTGTATGCAACATATAGTATGAGCATGTGGCAGCAAGCCCACAGTCACATGAGTCAGGGTGACATCATGCATGTTTGATATCTGTGTGTAACTACAGTGCTTATAGGCAGAGCAAACACAACAAGCTATATAAAGTCAATGTCAAAGCAAGCTGTATGTAGCACAGTACACAGCACAGACATGTAACTGAACAACTAATACATGAAAGTAAACCAACCAAAGACTCTGCACTTATCAGCCATGGAACAATCTGAGCACAGATATCTCCTGAGTGTCACAGAGATGTTATAATGTCATTCTGGGATCTGATTCTGCACACGGTGAGCAGACATATATTCTATAAGACTTCCCACATCACTTTCCTGCTGCATCTCCCTCCCCCAAACTCTCTCCAACTCTCTTTCCTTTCCCTGTCTATATAGATCAGTCAGTGCCATCCAGCCAAGCCAGGGGGGTGAGGGCAGCCAGCATTTAGTGTTTCTTCACCGCCTACTCCTGCAGGTTTGCTCAGTAAATAAGTGTGCTTGAGTGTGCAGTCTATATTGGGATGGCTATTCAAGTGTGTTATGCATGGAGTTTGTGTTTATCTTGAGCATCCTTTAACAATTGCTGAAACATTACCAGGCTATCATACTGTAGTTAAATATTGATTTATCATAGTTTATTTATAACAATATGTTATTTCTTATCAGAGGAGTAGAACATGTTTGCAATGCATTAAATAAAATCTCA
Source organism: Helostoma temminkii (assembly GCA_900302695.1). Lineage (NCBI taxonomy): Eukaryota > Metazoa > Chordata > Actinopteri > Anabantiformes > Helostomatidae > Helostoma > Helostoma temminkii. The sequence goes on along the minus strand of OMLM01003933.1, from coordinate 10,199 downwards.
GCAACTACATGACAAAATGCAACATAAATGCACATCTGTTATAATTCTCTGTTCTTTTTCACTCTATAGCTAAATTACTCTATTGTATAAATGTGTCTTTGTGTGTAGTGTATAGCACTGCGTATCTACACAAGTTTATGTGTGTGTTTGCAAAGTGCTCTGGAGGCGGGCGGGAGTTGTGAGAGGATGTGGATGTCACACTACCAAGGAAAACACTACGAGAGCAGGTCATAACCACACTACCAAGAAAATGTCTTCACAAAGAAAGAAAGCATTAAACTGGATGTTTGTTGCATAAGGTGGCTGGTATCACTTAGTTTAAAGTTACAAGATCTACACACAGTTAAACACCGATGCAGTTGCTACATTGTGAAGCAGTTGGTTTTTTGGGTTTTTTTTTCGCTTCCAAAATGCTGCAGCTGTCAGACACCAAGTAATATCATAGCTCAGGCCAGGGAAAAGTATCAGAGTGAGATTTTAGAGATGACATCTACAATCCAACAAGATATGTACAGAGCAGCCAAATGCATCCAATCTGCTGAGGGTTAGTTAATGAAGTGGGGGCGGAGTTCATTAGCAATACCATCAAACCTTCTCTTGTTGATAAGGTTAGGGTTCATTTAATGCAACCAGTGTGAACACGTCTGTGTTGCAGAGGGTAGCTACTGATGCAAACGCTAAACCTGCTACCTGCAATGCAAAACCCGATGGAGAATAAAGCATTTTAGTCAAACCCAAGCACTCACAAATGTGCTAGTGCTGATTTAAAATTGCTATAATATCAACAACAACATGATTAGGAAAGGACTACTAAGTAAAACTGAGTTGTAAAAACACAAGCCAAACACACACACACACACACACACACACACACATTCACACAAAAGTCCTTCCACATTTTTTAAGATAAAAATTATTGTTCCATGTTAGTGTTTCTTCTATGGTAACAATTAGCATGATAAAATAAAACGTGATCTATTTCACATCAGCCACAAATCAACAAGTTTGTGACTTCAAAGCAAAGAAAGCAAATATAAAGAGAGAAGTAAAAGGACACTGGTGTCCAGCTGATCACGCACTGCTTTCAGTCTACTGTCCTGTCGTTGGAGATGTATCCACCTCGGAGAGAAGACATCATAAATGGGTAACATTATTCTAAAAATCATCCAACAGTTTAGCACAATAAAGTTAAAAGTGAAATAATCATTTTCTGTGCAAATTCAAAACTAACTGGGATAAACAAAAATAGCTTAACATTTAATGACAATTTCTATGAATTCATTAGCTATTAAAGTTTCAGAGAAAATGTGCAATTTAACTGGTATGCAATACACACTAAAATGTAATATGTTACTATATGTTATATGTAATATACTTATATTAGGCATACTGCATACATTGTGCAATTTAGCAATACATACTGCAAGTAGTTACATACCTGATGTATTATTATATTTCATTGTTTAATAGTGGTATTAACATTTTATAATATATAATGTATTAATATATATTATTTATTGTTTTATACTGGTATTAACATTGTTATTATAACAATTAACATTATACATTATATAACAATTATTATTAAACAACACATTGGAAGTGCAACTAGAATTTTACTGCCATAAAAAGATAATAAATTTCTTCAACCAGGGAGTGGATTTGGTGTAATGTACAAATATGTATATAATATATACTATGAAATTATGTTAACTGGAAAATACTATTATACATTTGCATTAGATTAAACATATTACTTCACACATTAAATACATTGTGTGGAGTAAGACAAAGCAACAAAGCATAAAACAGCAACAATCATTTAAAAGCAAAGAGCATTCACCAAGTATTTGCTGTATTAACACTGTATATTTTTTTTTTGTTGCATTCATATTCATAAAGAATGAGTTATTTATAGAACCTTAAAAAAATTATTAACTCATAAATTGTCTCCTGTGATTTCCCTTTAAGTCTTGCTTGGCGCACATTCTGTGCACACACTCTGCCGTTGTGTTTTATCATGGCTTCACACAGTATCCACACTAACACAGCTCTGACATGCTCTTTAATCTCTCTCTCTCTCTTCCTCAGTCACACGCACTCACACTAGCGCACACATGCAGAAATACACATTCAAGATAACGAGCAGGGACAGTGCTAGTGTGAGCCACAAATGAGCAGTTACGTTAAGTGACTAAACACATACTTCTACCATCATCTCTATGGGAGTCCACAGGCCAGACGTTGCTGCTTGTGCCAGCCATTACACAAACACAGCCAACTGCTTGATCATGTACACATTTAGACTCTTCTGCAATCTAAATGTGCAGCCAAAACACACACTAATGAACCTTAGCAGAAGTTCTCATATGGAAATATATGTCAACAACTCCCCGGACGTAGACTCGAACCACAAAGGGCAATTATTAAATCAAAACAAAGACCGTAGCAGATCAGTGACAAGAACAAATTACACTGTTTCATAGGACACAATATTTGGTTGCGTGCTAAAGGATGCAGAAAGAACATGGTAAATTAAAGGTGATTGGCTGAAGAGCTGTGGTGCATTGTTGGCCAAAGGTTTTAAACTTAAATACTGTTTGTTTTTTTATTAGGTCACACAGAGCCTGAAGACCAAATCATAAGGAAAATACAGTACATGTTCATACATTCATATAAAATTGTTTGTATTTATCACCATCAGAAATGCCTTTATCTTTTTTGGTAATTGCTTGTTTGTACGTAGGCTGTAAACTTCACACTGTATATTCAGAACATTTAGCTATAGTGATACATGAGTTGTACAATTGATCTGAGAGCTAAAGTTGTAGGGGTTTCTGCCACCTGCTGACAAATGATGTTTATAACCTGTATGACCACAAATAAAACGTGCCACAAAGCTAAACTGCAGGTACTGTATCTACGTTGCGGCTGTGTTAGTGGTTCTCCGATGTGGCTGATGCTAGTGTTGCTGGCTAGTATGGGCACCAGTGTGGGTGCTGCGGTCATTCATTAGTGGTGCCGTGGCAGCTGGGGGAGCAACACATGGTGGTTTTGGTTTCCATGCAGAGGACAGTCTTTCTCTGGAGCGGCTAATGTTAGTCAGTCGTAGATTCCATGCAGCTTGGCGTCAAGGTGTATAGCATTTAGAAAAAACTCTTGCAAATAAAGCGTATTGAACAGACTGAAATCTGGGTGTTTTACTACCAGCCAGTACGCAAAGACATGTTCACCTCAAGCTATGGGCCTCTGACTATATAATGGGCGCACCAAACTTCACAATGGTATTAATGTAATATCAAACTACAAAATGCATAATATGACGCCTTTAAAAGCTACTAGAATCCAGGTAGGTAACAAACCAGACACGCACATGTGCAGCATGTGTGTTTGTGTTTATCAGTCCAATTACACTGAATTGGACTTATATATGAAATCATTCATGACTTAAAAATTGTGAAAACATGTGAATGTGAAACTGATTCAAATAGCCAAATAACCTCTCTATTGGTTGGTATGTGGACATGTCAGGCTTTACATGCTCGTGTCCTTCTGTCCCCAGTAAAATAAATAGCTCTGCGGCTCCAAAGTTATGCAATAACAGTGATACAGACAAACGCTACATGATACCAGACGCAATTCACTGCATGTTCCCTTACGAAGGATGAGATGTATGAATCATATTCACCATGAAAAGGTCATTGTTTTGCTCAGCTACCTTCAGCAGGATCTGCCTGGGGTGTTGAGTCAGATAGATAAGTCAGAAATGACCTTAAAGCAAAGGCATAAGGGTTGTAGACTATTTGTCTGTGCCCTAGACAAGGAGGATGCAGAGGAGACACAGTCACGTGATTGTATGTGCACTTCTATCTATGACAGTGAAATAACCAAAGAAAGAACAATAAAAGAGAGACCTAAGCATGACAGGAATGAAAAATGACTGACTGTGAGTCCTGTTGGGTTTGTTGGCTCACGTGCACGCATGTATGTGCGTGCTCGCTACATCCTGTTACTCATTTGTGCCTCTTGGTGGTAGCAGGACCCCAATTTTTTGCCCTGTGTTCTGCCTGAGGAGGAAATTGCTTTCTATTTATAATAAGCTGCTGCATTTAACCAAGCCTTACTAACAAGACAGACATACTCATGTTTCTAAGACTTCTATGACTTTGCAGTAATGCACTGTTCTAACTCTCAGCACCTCTGCCGCAATTAGACACTGTATACAAGCAAATGAACAGAATGATTATCTTTGACTTTTAGGAATTAATGTCAACTGAGAATGTGCTAACTGAACAAACACTAAATATCTACCCATTCACAAGCCTATACTGTCAGTCAGCTAGTTGTCAGTGCCTCTGAGTTGAAAGTTATACCACATTTGAATATGTCACTACAATATAAACCTGCAGAATTCTGCTGCTTTGTGATATAATTTGATCCTTGCTTTACACCTCTCAGCACTGCAGCTCAGGTTTCATATCATTCCTCAGTCCACCTGTGAGGCTGCAGAGCAGATAGGAGTGGAAAGGCAATATTCACTACAGTTTTACCTGCTACAGCAAAACTGGCTCAGCATATTTCTCTCCAGGACTCCTCCTGTGAGTACAGCATGAGTTCTGTAGAACAACTTAAACCAAGCTGGCACACCTGCCCTACAAAATATTCTGTTGTTTAACCTCTGTAGAAAGGGAAAATATTGTATTATTCACATCTGATTCATCAGATTTTATGTTGACACTGCAGACATAAACCAAAGTTCTGAGCAAGCAATGTAAAGCTGCCTGTAGCACAGAAATACAGTATTGTACTGTAGAGCAGAAAAAAGATGATTAGGCATTTTTAAATGAAGTTTTGACTATATGACTATAAAGTAGTGCAGACTTTGACCAGACTAAGTTGCCAATAGAAAGCCAATGTGATACTGTATCGACAGCACATCAGTGGTGCTGTTCACCAAGTAACAAAACTGAGCATTTCTAGTTAATTCCCAGTGGATGAATTCATAATTCCAATCTCACAGAAAAAAAGCTTAAACAAGTGCCTAGAAAAATTAGAAATATTTAACAGCAATGCTGCATTAGGTTCAGACATCAATCATAAAGAAGGCTTTATTAAAAGGCAACACTTTACACTTACAGTCCTTTGCTCTGCATTTCTGCACTACAAAGCCTGAGATGAAATGTAGAAGGAAGGTAGCAGGTAGATATTTAGAACGATGCCATTTGCACATTACTGAAATCCCGCTATACCAGACACACTTGGATATGTTCTAAACACATAACAAAATCATCTGACAAAAGTACAAATTTTCTTGTCTCCGTCTTTTGCACCTAATAATATTTCTCTGCAACACAGAGATATGTTTACTATTTTCTTACAATACTGCAAGCAAGGCAATATACTGCAATTTTTAAAATCTATTTTCTAAATTTTATCACATTTTTGGAATTCTGTAACAGTATAAATAAAACACCACCACCATTTGGTATTTTCTTACACCACATCTTAAATCTGCATTTGTTACATAACCTTTATAACATTTATACATTTATTTATACATCTTTTGGAAACTAAGGATAGTAATTGGCTCTTTGATGGACTGGTGACCTGTCCAGGATGTACCCCGCCTCTTGCCCAATGAAAACTGGGATGGGCTCCAGCACGCCCCCTACCCCTACGGGGACTAAACAGTTCAGTGGATGGATGGATAGTAACTGTTGTGCCTTTGCATTCAGAATATTTTCTCACAAGACAGTCCAAGGTCACTGTTGTCTGATTGTCCTCTTCATGATGCTGAATACATTTTCAATAGGAGACAGATCTGCACTGCAGGCTGGCCAGTCAAGTATACACTGACATTGTCCTGCTGAAATAGCCACTGAGTTCCCGGTAAAAGACATTGCCTAAATGACAGCATATGCCTGTCTAAAATCTGAATAAAAACCTCTGTGGTGATAAAACCTTCACACATATTCAAGTCATATATGCCATGGGCACTCCCATATCATCTCTAATGCTGACTTTTGCACCTTTCACTCATAATATTCCTTTTCCATTAACATGAATAACCCGACATCTGCTTTTCAGCAAAATAATTGGAAACTACCACAGAATACATTTCTTTCAAGTCATCTGACATGAGCTCAGGCCAATGAACTCTGTGGTGTTTTTGCATAGAACTGATAAATGGCTTATTGTATAATAGAGCTTCAGGAGGCATTTCAGGATGCCGCAGCAGACTGTTAAGTGACAATGGTTTCCAAAATACTCTAGAGACGATGTGGCTTTGTATATTCATCATGGCAGCATGGCAGTTTCTCATGCAGTGCTGCCTGAGAGCTCACAGGACACGCACATTGAACAGCAGTTCCCACCCTTAGCCATTATGCACTTAGATTTCGCTGGTGTGCTTGAATCTTTTTGCAACATTATGTATGTTAGTGATTCCCGTTCCTTGAATATCTGTGAAAACACACACATCTCATAAATGTCCAAATGAATGAAATCAGATTTAAATTTTTATTGCATTTTAGAAAAATCTTCCAACTTTTCTGGAGATTTGTATTCTTAATTATATACTGTAAATTTAATCTCACATTTATGTTCTGCAGTAAAACATTTTCTTACAGGCAAACATTTAGTAGTAAACTTAAGTACAGGAGCATAAAATTTACTCTCTCTCTCTCTCTCTCTCTCTCTCTCTGATGCTAATTCTGACACTAAAACTCAGAGTGTTGGCCTGATATGATTATCTGTGTTCACAAATTGCAGTCAGTAAATCTACGTAAACATAATGAAAGAATGAAATGAAACTTTGACCGACCACAGCCATCAATATCTCCACCTTTGGTTTCACTGTAAAGTCGTATCATTGCCTTCACAATAAAACACATTTAGTTTGAAAAATACAGAAATTAAAAAGAGAAATAACCCGCTGAAAATGAACAAAGAGAAATTTAATGTTTATCGTAATGTAGATTGGTTGTGTCTGTAATAAAAGGCAATGACAGACGTGTGTAACTTTCAATTCAATTCAATTTCAATTCAACTTTATTTGTATAGCGCCAAATCACAACAAAAGTCATCTCAAGGCACTTTACAATGTAAGGTTTAAGACCTTACGATACAACTAAATGATAAGGAAAACCCAACAAATCCCCCTTTTAACAGCACTAGGCAACAGTGGAGAGGAAAAACTCCCTTTTTAAGAAAGGAAGAAACCTCCAGCAGAACCAGGCTCAAGGTGGGCGGCCATCTGCCTCAGCCGGTTGGGGTGAGTGGAAAGAAAGAGAAAAAGAGAAAAGAACAGCAGATCACACAACCAATAACAACAACAAGCAACAGGCAGCCAGGCAGGCAGGCACTCTGTCACTCAGTCTTGCATGAACATGAATCTATTAGAAGAGTCTCTATTTTGGTGTATTCATATTCACGTTATAGGAGCAAAATGCACAAATGCTTCAGAAATATGTCCTTCAGAGTCCAGCCAGCCTCACAACAGCTGACCAGATTATTGTTATGAGGCATGTAGATTTTATTCCAGTTGTCACAATCCAACTCTTTCTAACTTCACTCCAGAATAAACCTGACAAGATATCAAACGTAATAAATCAGATATTGTAATGTCCCACTTTCCTCTGATGTACCAAACTGTGTAAACAAACATCCTGAGGTTACCCCCCACCAGGTCAATCTGAAAAGAACACCTTAAAGTGCTATTAAACCAGGCACAATTTTAACCAAAGCTTTAGCTTATCTTTACCAGAAGGATCAGAAATGTTGACATACAGAAGAACATTCCCACCAAGCTATTGCAGCAGGCTGTTAACCTTTCCTTTCCTACTCTCAGAAAAAGCTTTCAGGAATATTCAAATGTCTGCAGACACACTCTATAAGCTGCACACAAATTACTGAACACTACAGCTAAATTCTGCTCATGTAAGGGCCACATTGTAGGAGTCTCTCTTGCGTCTCAAAAGTGCACTCATCCTCAGCTGTGGAACAATGCTTACAACACTACAACACCCATAATTCATCACACAGACATAAACGCACAAGGTGCACAGAGTGGTGCAATGACGAGAAAATTCTAAAAATAGAAAACTGGATTAAACCTCTGTACTAAAAACTATGACATGATAAAGCACCATAGGATAGTGGTCGAAGTGTTTCTCTGAGTTTGCACAGCGGATAGTTCAAATCTGCATGATAATAAACCGAAGACAAAATCTGTCTACAGTGTCTTATAATTGTAACATCACTGAATTCAAATCAGAAACATATTACAAATATAGTGTTTATTTCTTGCAAATAATGTATTTATGCATTTAAAATAATAAGTCAGATAATGTGACCTTAAACAGAGCAATACCAGTCCATCTCTGCAACCACTGTGTGTCAGTCAAAGCAATGACACAGTTCAAACAGGCACCAAATAGATGAATGGATAATAAAAAAGCAATAAAGATATAGGAAGGCTACTCACCAGGTCATGGTTTGTGGAGTTGGAATCATCTTCAGGAAAGGGGACATAGACAGCTAAGGCCATACAGTTCGCAAAAATGGCAATTAATATAAAGATATCAAATGGCCTGAGAAAAGAAGATAAGGAAATTTTGGAACAAGAAGTAATATAGAAGAAGAAATTATAAACACTATGGTTACAAAATAACCCATTTATGACATCATATTTGTGCTTTATATGTCAAATTGAAACTTACATGCTATTCACTTTAAGGCATGACCTGTTCCTGAGCCTTTTCACAGACTTCAGTTCTAAATGGCGGAGTGAAGCCATACATAAACTGTGTGGAGTTAATTTTGTGTACATTGCGATTCTTCACATCAGTCGTTCCCAAAAGCCAAAACATTTGTGACCCACTGTATAGCATTCATGTTAATATCATCTCACTACTCAAAAGATGAACTAAAAAGACAAATGTCGTCCACAAATTGACTAATAAAATAACAAGATCTTGAATTACACTGATACCAATTATATTTTTTTATTGGAACACCTATCTATTCTACAGTAGCAGAAACTAAAATTCAAAATTCAGCTAATTCTTCACACTTTCCTGACACCTTACAAAGTAGCCCAGTTGGAAATCTCAGAAACAAACAAACAGTATTATTGCACTGATGCGTGCAGTCCATGCAGAACGATTTGGGACACCTGATATGGCTACAGCTGCATTTTCCAAAGTGTACTGGTAGTAAATCCCCAGTGACTTTTTTTGAACAAACACACAAAAGTGGATTATAAACTGCATCTTTGCGATTCATGTTAGGCAATCTCCATCTGATGGCTTTTGTGATAACAACATCTGCTTAAGCAACAAAGCCATCAGACTGTTTCACAGCTGTGCTGTGCCAGGGTTGAGTCACTTCATCTACATAGTATCTCTCCCATATTTCTGGATTCAGAATATTGTGACATTCACTTTTTCTTTAGAGGCAGAAACGTGCTTCTGCAGCTCAAACATAATTTTCTAAACAGAATTCAGGAGTAAGCTTCAAAAAGTATATCAAGTAGCTATACAGTTTATATATACACACACACTAAGCAGTTTATCAACAACATACTTTATGACTTAAGATGAATGAATTATTTAGTTAAATTACTTTTTCCCTTTCTGTATTTCAGCTATCTACACACGCTATAATGATGTACCGTTATAAATCAAGGGAATGAGTTGTGTAACTTAAACCTGAACAAGACCAAAAATGCTCCAAAAACGCAGACAATGTCTAAACCAAAAGAAGCCTTTTTGGGGGGGTGTTATTGTTCCAAAACCCAATATAATACCCAACTCATACAGATATACCATTTATTAAAATAGAATAACTACTGCACAGTGAAACAGAAAACATTTAGTGTTTTTGGTTGATAAATTACTTACATGATTAATCTATTGTAAATACAGTTGCCTATTTATGTTGATCGACTATGAATTTCAGCTCTCTGACAAGCACTTAATACTCACTCATGCACCCACCCCCACATAAACCCACTGTAAAGGATACTTCCACTCCACCACGCTGATACAGGCCCTGCGTAAGGGGTTGTTGAGGTTGAGGCAGAACAGAGCCCTCGGTGGCCTGCTGTTGGCGTTACTGCCCTGTTTCTTGCTTTTGGCATACTGCTGCCGCTTCTTCTGTGCCAACGCACCTACCGGGATGGTAGTGCTTGCTGGGGC
>OMLM01003931.1:19997-35463 GCA_900302695.1 Helostoma temminkii | reverse complement strand
TGTTCTGTATATTCATCTCAGCTGAAAATTGAAAATTGTAAAAACTGGGATAAAATGTGAGTCTGCATAACTGTTGCTTGAACACACACACAAAAAAAAAAGAAAAGTTCTTGGTCTTAAACAGTCTTAGTCAGACATTGACCTGTGGTCACTGACTGCTCACCCCAAAGCTTTTCAGCCGAAACTCCACCACCTCAGTGACTCCTCAAATATCTTCTTTTCAAAATATAGATTTTTCAAACTTAAGTGCTGGAACAATGGCTACAGTCATGGCTGTAGGTTTTGTCAATGACACAGATTTTATGTTTTACAAAAAGTTCTTTTTTTATTATTACTTTGTTTTTCACATTTTTCTGTTCTATACTGAAGAACCATTATAAGCATTTCATTAATTCCAAATGATTTATTGGCAAATAAAGCTAATTTATGCAAAAAGTAAATATTTGCAATGTTGACCCTTCTTCTTCACTGCTGCAATTCCCGCTGGCATGCTGAGTATCTGCCTCTGGGTTAAATCCTGACTGATGGCGATCCATTCCTGCCTTATCAGTGCTCAAAGCTGATCGTGACTTCTGGACATGTGGTTAATAATTGTGTCACCGCCAAAACTTTATTTTATGACTGTACTGACCAAAAAAAAAAAATGGGACTTTCTTTTGTGGAGCATTGTGTGTCTACAGCACAGAAGTGTGTTTGTCAGAGTGAAGAAGGAATTCTCAGATTTACTGTTAATGTGCCAGATTTTAAGGCACGTTTGTAAGCAGTCAGTTTGAATGTTTCCCATAAGATCGGAAGTCATTATTAAAACACAAAGTTCAGTGCTAAATTCTTGGCCTGTAGGTGAGGGGGCACAGTAACTCTTTTGGTGTGGCATGAACCATGAATGCAAAGACTTTTAAAAAAAATCTCCTGCAGCACTACTGAACAAATCCCTTCTACACAGAAGTTCTATCTACTTTATTTATGCACAAACTCCTTAACATTTGGATCAAGCTCATCACTGGGAACAATAGGGGACAGGAACCTGTGGATAGATTGGTGAGCACACTGATGTGAAGGAACCAGTTTAATATGGAGTTTTATGAAATGAGTAATGTGTAATGTGGTGGTTTCTTCCGTAAAGAGAGTTTTTCCTCTCCACTATCACCTAGTGCTTGTTTAAAGGGCACTAGTTGGGTTTTCTATATAATTCCAGTCCTCATATATAAAATGTTGCTATTTGGTCAATGTAAGTAAAAACCGTGCAGCAAATGCATTTGGACACTTTTAAAACCTTATAAAAAAGTAAGTTTATCATAAATAAACAAATAAAAAAACAGTCCAACAAGTCCACAACTTCAATCAAATTCACAACGTAAGAGAGAAGGCTGTCACATCAAGCAGATTTCAGATGAAACTGTCAGCCTGCATAGAACAGACTGCATTGTCAATCAAGTAGTCAAACATAAAAAAAGCACAGTATTGCTCACTACTATTTCATTGATGCAATGCTACATTCATGTCACTGGGAATTTTAAGCTGAGGGCTGACGTTAAGGTGTTTCCCCTCTTAGTGATTACTGAACAATATGACCTGAACACGGCATAAAGTAGTCGTGTTTTGTCGCTTAGTAGTAGCACATGAACGTGTAAATCTGAAAAAAGAACAAGTCAGTGTAAATAAAGAAAGTATTATCGATTCAAAAGGCAGGAACGTGTGGACAGATTGGTGAGCACAATGAAGTGAAGGAAACAGTTTGATCTGGACTTTTGTGAAATGAGTAACATGCAACGTGGAGGTTTCTTCCGTTAAAGGGAGTTTTCCCTCTTCACTGACGCCTAGTGCTTGATCGAAGGGGATTTGTAAGGTTTTCTGCATAATTCCATATAGGTGTATTGTTAAATTCTGTAAGGTCTCACACTGTAAAGTGCCTTGAAATGACTTAAATTGTTATTTTCTACATGAACAAACTGATTTGAATAGAACCGGTTCTGTGATAAGGAGCAATCGTTTTAATAGAAATGTTACAATCAGGGGGCCTAAACTATGTGTGAATCACTTACTTCTTCTATTGTGTTCTAACTGTTGACCTGCTTGACTCATCATAAGTTGTTTGTGAATGCAGCAAGCAGATAAACTTATCTAACCCCACAGTCATAAGAGAATTTTCAGGAGTCGTGGAGTCGGCTGTTTAAAAGGGGGAAACTTCTGTGTCTAACTATATCCAGCATTTTGTTCATCCTCGGAAATCATCAGACACTCAAACGCCTCCATCTCTCTCTGTCACCACCATGAAGTTGAAACATATGACACCGTGTCAGCAAAACAAAAGCTAATGACAGTAATTCAGTAAAGCTGATGCAGGAACCGAGCTTCATGCAAATTCTGCGCGACGAGGGTGGCGTGACCTTCCTGCCCCCCATTCGGGCAACTTTTACGCCCAACGTGGTCGAAGTCATAATTTCACAAATTTACACAGGAACCATAAAAAGAAGCTTACACAGGCTTGTTTACGCCGCTCGGTAAAAATAAATTAGTGTCTCATCTTATGTGCAAAACAGCCTGCGAAGCAGTCACACCGCCGTGAAGGCTGTGATGACCAAATATCTTCTGGCATGTACGCGCACCTTCAGAATCATCTCTCCGTCTGTAGCTATTCACCATGTCCGTCCGCTCAGCGCTGCTGTCACTTTACCACGACTTTCAACTCGGCGACACGCTGAGGAGTTCGGCTCGTAAATTACATCTCATCTAGTCGCCACAGTCGCCAAGAATTGTGTCAAAGTACACAAGAAGCGACACAAAGTATCAGCATAAATTGACCAACATTGTATTCGCGAAGCTTGAGAAGGGTTAGTTTCGGCTGTTAAAGGGCTTAGGACACCGCTTTTTACATACGCGACGCCCTCCCCTTTACTTCCTAATTCCATTATTCGTCAATATTACAGCGCATTTTCCTTGGACATGTTCTTATCATACCTCGTAAAGGTCTCCTGAAGCCATTCTGGGGTGCGGGTTCCGGCGGCGCGGCGATCTTGCCTGCCTTGTTGGCTTTTTTTGGACCCTACTCTCTCGGTGTTTCGGCGAAAGCCCCGATAGACGGGAATTAGCGAGCAGCCTTGTTATTCTGAGCAATCCGCAGTAGCAGATCAGCAGACAGTGTCAATCGAGCCCGGCGCTCTGCGATGGATCGTTCCACACTTAAAACAAACAACCATCGGGGCGGTGCTGTTTACCCAGACCCAAGTGGAGGACTGAAAATTAGTCCCCGGCTAAGAATGCACTGCCCGATAGTCTGCATGCGCCCAGCTCCTCTGAGCTCTGTTGCAATCCAACTACTCAATGGCAGATGATATGCTAGATGTCTTGTGTTCGCACACGCACACACCAGTCCTTTCTGTGACCCACTACCTGTCCCCTTTAATGACAAGGAACAAGCTGAACTAACCTTAATTTAGTTTCAAAAGGAAACATCCGCAACAAATTAATTTTAATTTCTGTTTCTAGCCTGTAAAGGATGACCTACTGGAACTGCAAAACTAGTGATGTCTGCTCCACTGATCAAAATTACCAACACTTTAACAATATTTTATGGTTAACATTTATTTATTATTAAATAATGTATATATATTATATGTATTTCTAAAATCCCCAGCTGTGACTGTGAATGATCCTCTGTCTATATTTCAGCCCTGTCTTAGACTGGAGACTTGTCCTAGTGTAACCTACCTCCACCCAAAGACAGCTGGGATTGGCTGCAGCCTCTTCACACCTTGATATAAAAACTTGTTAGAATAGTGGATGGATGGATTTATATACATGAAGTCAGTTTAAATTTTACTATCACACTGCTGCACATAATAAAATTATCTCATCCAATGAGGATATACTGGGCTCATTGTGGTGAAGTTGGACATTCTGCTGCCAGTCCAGACTGGCTGAGTGTCCTATGAGGACACCCAAGACCCAGTGTACAGAGGGAGGTATCAAGGCCCAGCACGTCCAGTTTCTCCATGTTCTCAATGTTGCATTCTTTGAGTTTTATACCTCTGAAGGGAGGACATGGTTTTAGAGTTAAGTTTAATGCAAGTTTAGGTACAGTTAAGGCAACTGTTTAGACATTTATTTGTTATGGTTAAGGTCAGAGGTAGAACAAATGTGGAATGTGTGCGTATGAGAGAATGTAAGATCCTGTGACACCATTTATTGTGGCTAGTAAGGCATCGGTTACAGTGTGCGCTCCTTATGAATCTTCCTTGGAAAATTATTGTCAACTTTCCCTCATATTTTACTAAGCTTAGGAGGGAAATTATCTTCAATGGGGAGAAAAACTAACATCAGGTTTTGAAGGCAAGAGCAAGCAGTTTAGGGCAAGTTTACAATTTAAAATCGTCATCAACATCGTCATAGTTTCCATTAGAAAATACAAAGCAGCTTTGCCCTGTTTTGTAAATAAAAAGCAGCCTGATCTGCAGACGTGCGGGGAAGGACAAGGAAGCAGCAAAACAGGAAGTGTTGTCTGGATAGATTTCAGTTAGCTCGATCAGGAGACAGTCATATACAGTCCATTAGGGAAAGTAAGCTATTTATCATAGAAGACACCGAGCATTTGAATGGAAATTTCCCACATCACAAAATAAACCACATGCTGCATTCTGCCACATTTATTTCTGGTCAACACCTGTATCTCCTGTTGGCAGCACCGTATATTTTTAAATGACACAGGTGCGTGAAAAAGAGAAATGAAGGCTTTCTTTTCCTGTACTGACGCTGGTTATTTCCTGTGTCATTAACATTGAGCAAGTTACTATTTTTGTTGTGACAGGTGGGAGACCGACTTGCCAGTCTTCTGATTTCCTTAGAATATGTTCAGTTATCACAACCAAAACAAGTGTCAAAATAAATGAATAGTTTATATTTTCCCCTGGCTTTGAAAGACATACTTTGAAACTGTCTTTGTGTTAAAAAGAAAATCTTCATGAACAAATGCTTATTTAAAAAATAAGGAAACTTTTTTTATTATGAACCTGTTTTTTGGTGCTGCAAAAAAGTTGCGCTCACAAGCTAAACATTCATCCAGCCTCCTATAAAATATATTAGAAACACCAAGAAATTAGTTGGAGTTTACACAAAAATGTAAAAAAAACCAAAAAACCAAAACAGAGTTCACCATTCATATGTAGAAAATTAATCAAGTTTAACTTACAGGTTTAAATCTGCAATATGTAATATTTTACAAATTTTCTTAAGACATTAAGTGTAAATGGGATTACACATGTAGTGTCTCAGCTGTTCTAGTCCACTTCATGTTACTAGGTTACATCCACATCTTTTTTCATTTAACTGTAGTTGTAGAGCTGGCAATTGCTAGGTTGTAGAGTAGGCCTGAGCGCCAGTTCTCATTTCAAGTGAACATTGGAGCTGTCACAGAGAAGCTCAGTAGATGGGCTGCACATACTAGAATTCAGAATACAATTCAATATTAGATATTTGTACATGGTCAGGTAACTGTGTACATTAGAGATCTTCTACAACGTTATATCACCAGCAGATCTCCAAGGTCCTCTGATCAGAGTCTGCTGGCTGTCCTTCGTTCCTGACTCAACCCAAAAGGATTGGTTTTAAAAGCATTTATTAGAAACGTATTGCAGATGGTGTTGCAGGTGAGGGTACGCAGTAACCAGGATCTGAGCAGGTGGGTGTTCTGTGGGATACTAAACAGGGGCAGGATTGTCACTGTAAACTGTGCATTTACTTTTTTGCATATGGTAGGGCCAGGCAGGTTTGGACAGCTTTTTTCCTTTAATAGATGAAATCATCATTTAATTTGTTTGATGATCTGAATAATTTATTTTTCAGAATTTATTTCTTTGTATTTATTATTTATTTATATTATTATTATAATTCTTTTTCACAGCACTGTAAGTATGGCTGATGAGAGTTCAAACAGGTTTATCAGATCACAGACAGTTCCAAAACAGGTCAGGGTCAGGCTCTCAGATCTCAGATTAATTCAATAAACAGATCAAAGTCAGGTCCACAGAACAGATCAGAGTCAAATCCATAAACAGACACATTCAAATCCACAATCTTTATTCAAAGTCAGGGTCCAGAAAGGGAAGTCAGATAATCAGAGCAGCAAAACCTATAGAGCCAGGGGGTCAGAGCAGTTCAGCAACAGGTGTTAGGTCTGGAGCAGTTGGCTGGAGAGTAAACCTGAATGTTCTAAGCAGACAATCTGGCAGGGGACTTAGAGTCGCAGACCTGGTTATATGGAAGGAGAGTCAGGTGTAAGTGATCAGGCTGATTAAATGAGTGTGTTGAACCATAGAGATAGCAGGGATGGGCAGAGTGTGGATATGACCAAATATGGGCGGGAAACAGGAAGCCACTCTGGAGACCATGACAGGTTAGCTGTCCTTCTTGAGAAACAGATGCCTCACTGCACAGTTATAGTTCTGTCACCTTAGTCTCCTGTGTATGAGACTGTGTGTAGGACAGTGCTGCATGAGGTTTGAGAGGAAATTACACCTGAAAATCTAACCCCAAACCTCAAAAAGCAGATTTTCTGATCTTTATGACCTGTTGAATGCCATATGTTTCTCAAGGACAGCTAAGGAGGACAGCTATGGTCTCCAGACTGGCTTCCTGTTTCCTGCCCATATTTGGTCATATCCACACTCTGCCCATCCCTGCTCTCTCTATGGTGCCAGAGATTTGTCACAGTTATTGCTGCAAAGGGTGTTTTTGATAAAGGTTTACGATGCAAATTTTATTAGATAATTATTGTTTGTTCAAATATAATAAATTGTTAATTTTTGTGTTTTGTGAACCAATTACCACAATTTTTGTGACTAAAATTGACTAAAGATAATAAAAATCCATAACTGTGTAGGTCTTTGACAACCTTTTTCTGCCAGTGTATCTGTAAGGGGAGTCATGGGAGCTGGAGCATATACCTGATTGCACTGCTCAAGGGGTGTGGTATACACTGGATATCCAGTGGTTTTAAATGCTGCTTAAGGTTAAGGGATCCATGCCACATTCATATGATGATATCATAATGATATTATAATAATAAAACACTTGCTAGGAAAGTTAAGGAAACAATCATAGTCTTGATCAGAAAAAAAATACTGTTCACTGCCAAATAGAAACAGGACCCTTGTTTTATTGATGTGCTGTCCACTGTGACCTGTTCCCAATGGCCAAGGGTCATAATTACTATGGCTGCTAGAGGACTTTGTGACATGAAAAAATATTGATTTTTGGGCATTTGTTGAAATGACTGATGCTGTTGTTTTCCTTGGGAGGACACTCTCATGCAGAAGTGAGCATTGATACAATACATACTCCTCTCAGTTTTTAAGCTATTCATGTCATAATTTTAGCATTACAGAGGCTTTGTGGTGAATGAAATGCATTCAACAGACCTCAAGGACACACTCAGTGAAATTACAATGTTACTGTCACATTTGGACTATAAGCCTACAGAAAGAGGTGCCATATGCAAATGTAGGTGCAGCGAATTCAATAGAAGTAGAGTTTAATAGAATAATGGTTAACAGCTTTACAGATCTGTTTACAGAAAAAAAGCAACTCAGGTAACAGGTAGGTTATAAAGACTTACTGTGCATTGCAGACAGTCAGGATGGGAGCACAGATGTGTGAGTGGGTGGGGACGGTCAGGTGGAAAGGGGAAGAAAGGGGGAGAAAAAGGCAGGTGGTATCTGGTGGTTGGACTAACGAAGACTGTTGAATATAGTTTCATACAAATGCAGAGGCTTGAAAGTGGAAGTGAAAAGGTGGCTGATAGAAGGGGACAGGCAATATTAACAGGACTAGCCTGGGCAGGAATTAAGTGTCCTCCACAGAATGCCATTAAATATAGTACAATTATTCTGTATAGATACCAGTAGAAATGGAACAAAATTTTATGGTTAAACTTCTGTTAGCAAACATCTGATTTACTTTCTTGTTTCTTGGCTTGTGGCCTAATTTTTCATCAGATTGGACCCAAATGTCTCATGAGGAGTTTTTCAAATATCCTACTAAATATTGTACTAAAGCAAAATAAATATATTTGTATGTGATCCTATGTTTCTTAGTAGATGTTAATCTTGATGAATAAATGCTCAGTGAGTAAGGGATAATATAAAGTGCTTGTTTTTGCAAAACCTTTGACAGGTTGATTTAAGATGCCCTGGGTGGATTTGTTTTGGAGTAATGAACTGCTTCTTGCACATTACACTCCTTATTACTAAACATCTCACTTTGTCATGAGGCACTTTATAGCGAAGAAACACTCTCGGTGCATCTAAATGCAAATTTTGCTTTAGTGGCCTCAACCCCATCAAGATGGGCTATCACCACACAGGCCTGAAACAGTCCATATTGCAAGCTCTGTGCGCCTTGCTTTCTCTGTGGTGCTTCAGTTTCCTACAGGTGGTTCTCTTACACATGTTCTCTGCTTAAAATTGTCCTGCCAACACAGCTGGTGAGAAGGATGTACATACAGTGGTACATTCTGTGGTTTACCTCCCATGTTGCTAAAAATTTTCTTCAGGTACTGTAAGAAATTCTCTTTTCACAGCATACATTTAGCGAAAAACACATTCTTGGGTGTGTCCACTGTGCAGTTTGTATGGTATATTTATTGATACTGATTGCTCACTGAGGTACAGTAGCAGTTAAAATATGTTGCAAGTCACATTTCCACTCAGAAACAAGAACAAGTTCCCTCCTTACCATTTTGTCTTCCCATCTTATCTTGACTACAACTGTGTATTGTGCATGCCAGTGAACATAATTTTGCTACTTGTACACAACTACTTAAGCTTAAACACACCACAGTACCAATGAAACTACAGTATACTGCTGTTTAAAGGAACTTTTACTAAGACTGGCTATGCAGCATGTGCATGTGGTGAGATTACAGACACAATTTCTCTTTTCCATATGAATGGTGTCTTATTGCAAAGAAGGTGTTCTACAGTGTTTTCACATTGCTGTCACTCAAAACCATGCTAAATTTTCATTTTATCAGCCATTCTGACAGAATCTGGTCTGGTCAGTTATAGGCAACACTGCCAGCTGACAAATGCTGATCAGATCACAAAGACAGCCAAACTTATTGTTTAAATAAAATGTATCTTAAAGTGTTACATGGGTTTTTAAGTTCTGATGTAATTGAAAACTATTATTAATATCTGTAAAATATTTTTATATATCTGCATGATATGTACTGAGGGTGGCATGGTAGTATAGTCAGTAGCACTGTTGCAACAAAGCAAGAAGGGCCAGGGTTCAATCCATGGGTTAGATGTGTGCAGTCTGTGTAGAGTTCTCCCATGATCCTTAAATGGAAAAGGAGTTAGGATAATAGATGGATGGAAGTTTCCTACTGAAGTATATTGAAATAGCTAGAGTGAAAAAGGACTATTTGTTCCCGTTTAAACATGGGACTTTAATCAAGCAAGTTGTGTACATGATAACACAGTGTTGAGAACGGTGTAACTGAAACAAATTCCAGTTGAACTGAAATAAAATGAACTGTGCTAATGTTCTAAGGATGTACATGGCCATTATATACACATAATGTTACAATTACAGTTATTCAGAATAATGTATTGTATGAATAACTATGATATTCAGGATATTTTTATGTTTTACAGTTTGCTTTCTGTAATAGTCCAACATGTTTAAGCAGGTTTCAATATATTTCTGCCAGCAGCAGTTATGACAAGGTAGGACACTTCTTGTGAACATGGTTATCAAATTATTGGGTAAATGTGGGGTTTATATAAACATTTTGGAGAAATCACCATCTTGTGTTAAAGCGTATGTAACTCAGATCTCACTAGCAAGCCACAAAAGACATAGTGCATATAAATCATGCTGGATCTTCATCTGTTGTCTGCTGATCTGGAGGCAGAGCAGGAGAAATTTGGACTAAGGCCAAAGACTGTGCAACAGCAGCAGATGCTCTACCCCAAGTAAATGCACCAACATAAGAAATCATGGAGTAGCCACTTGTAGCAGCCTCCCAGTTACAATGAAAACCAATGCATTCATCCTAACAAAAGTGGTAAATACGCCAGTAACACATAAAGAGCATCTTCACCTTTGTCAGATTTCTTTTGTGTAGATTGGTCTTGCAGTTCTTTGTAGCCTACCAGATGTTGAACAGATGGGTCCTTCAAAATAGCTGTCATGTTACAAAAATAATTTTGTGCAAAGCCATTAAAGATTTTCAACCCAGTTTAAAGTGAGATTGGGAACAGGGACTTCTTCAGCAAATTCATGTGAACACTCTACATCTGCATAATGACAAGAAACTATAATGTCAAAAATACTAACTAATAATTAGTTAGTATTATTTAGTTATTTATTTAGTTTAATATTTTAAGTTTAAATATTTTATTAATTTAGTTTAATAAAAAGTGTAATAAAAAGTGTAACCATTTAATTAAAAAAAAACAATATTTAAAATCCACACTCTGTGAACTGTGTTTTTTTTCCCCAACATCACTTTTAATAGACCTTTCTCACGGAGGCCATTTTGATTGGGCAAACCAGGAAGTAGCACAGGTGTTGCTTAAAAGGTTAATCAGGACGGTGTGTTTGATCCAAATTGATTACGGATGTTACACAGGTAATTTAATTTACAGTTTTCACGTATTTCATGGCCAAGTGCTTGCTTTTGATAGTTAGTTAAGACTTACGTGCGCTGCTTACGCTTGCGTGTTGAAAGAGTAATTTCCTCCTGGCGCAAAAGGGCAACAGGAAAACAAACTTTAAATACAGATGAATTAGTTCCAGCACAACTCTCCAACTATCGGAGGACGAAAACGGACAGTCAAAAGGAATGAGGTTTAAAAAATGTCATTCTGGAGTTAATGTTCGTTAATAACGGCGGCCTAAGGAGTCAACCAGCCAAAGCTAGCTAGCTAACTGGCTACCTAACAGCAGCCATGAAGTACTATTCCAAGTTAGGATGGATGAAATGGATAATCTGACTATGGTGGATGTTTCCACGCTACTGGAGGAAGGCAAACAACAAGCACACCTGGTTTAAGGTAAGATGGCCCATTTTGACTATATTTACTGCTGGTTTGATGAGCAGTCAAGTTGTTTTTTGGCTTTTTGGAGAGTGTGTTTATTCATTTTTTTGGTTTTCTGCTCTTCTGGGAGGATGTTGGTGTGCTGATTAGAAATTAAAAATCCTGCTTCCTCATGGATATTGCCATAGTGATTTCTGCCCTGCACATCCTATGTTGGCTGCGGTAGTTTTATTTTATAGTAGTTTTATTTGTGAAAGCAGATTAGACTTATTTTATATTGCTGCAAAACTGAATTATTCATACCGTATTTTATATTATTATAGTTGTCTTTAAAGGGTATATGTCCATATCAAACATGTGTCAGTGCAATTTTTATTTTTTGTAGTTCCAGAATTACACAGATTAACGAAAACACCTCTTTTTTTGGTTTCTTTATAACCTTCATTGAGTTGTAAGTTCAGAAATGTGCAGAACTTTTGAATGAATAATGTATTATTATTTACTAATTTAAGTGAATGAATTAAGTGTTGTACATTGTAGGCAAATTTTCTTATCTCTGCAGTTTTCACAACCCCTTTTCTTGTTGTGGATTTTTTTTTTTTTTTTGGATCTACACATTCAGCAAAAACATTTTTCTATGTTAATGCAAAGAACTCACAGAATAAAAGGATAAGGAGTGTCCAAATAATTGAATGTGGATTAGAAACTGGATTAACATTTATTGTAAAAGAGAAATAAATGGATTAAATGGCTCGAACATCACCATTTAAACTACAGCCTGACCTAGGCAGTATTTTGCATATGCAAGAAAAAAGTAAGCTTTTTTTTTTAAAATCTCATGTTGTCATAGCACAGTTTGTCCTCAAGATAGAGCTGAATCTTAATTCAGGGTTAAAATAAAGTGGGAGATTCGATAAAGATCAACACAACTTTACAGTCACCTGTGTGAGCTGTCACTGTTCTGTTGGATCTGTCAAAACATGCTGATTATGTAGATAAACAGTGTAACAACAAGCTGAGTAAATTGGAATTTTACTCGGTAAAAGTCTCTTTGTAGAAATGAATCATCTTGTCTGACACCTCTAATGAGTTGGCTTGTGGCGTAGTCTCATCATTCAAATATGATTGCCAGTTGGAATTATCTTGATAAATTAAGCACACATACTCTGTTTTTTGTATATGATGTTGTTGTATTCAGTATATTGTGCGTTGTTTGTGTGGATGAAGATGCTGCACTTTAATTGCATTTTTAATCATCCCGTTGAACATGTCATGACAAAATCAGTCAGGGTGACTTAATTTTAAACATCTTCACATACCTTATAACCTTTTCTATACAGATTATAAGATAGTTGCTTGTTTAGATTGTTTAGTTGCCACTTTAACTATGTGCCAAATGAGTCCAGTCAGTAGGAAAGTGAATATTTTTTATTTATAACCCTTGTTGTTTTATTACACTGCAGATATTTCAGACAGATTTTTTTTCTTTTTGTATGTGTCCAGCAGTAATGACATTTTAAAATACCATTGTCTGTACTGGTAGATATTAGTCAAGCCTGCAACACAGTGCCATGTCTTCAGCTTATCTGTATGTCTGGTTCTTCCTCCTAATTAATATGGATATCTACAGTGGACACAGGTTTTTTTTAGATCGCACTCATCCTTTGTCTTAAATGTTGAGCTTGCCTGCAGTGTACCTGAACACAGCAGTGTAAGCAGTAAAAGATTTAGTTAGTGTTACTGTGGGGGAAAAAGTAGTAGGAAAAAAAAGTAGACACTATAATGGAATGACTAAAAGCCACACTATTGCAAGAATTCATGATGCTGAGTCAATCGTAAAATGGTTATGTCTGGGCCTTTGATTGTGGTTTTAAAAAAAAAAAAAAAAAAAAAGAGTACCAGTGTTAGATTGAAATATTATCACTGAAGATCACTGCATGGGGTTAACTTGCTCTCACTGAACAATGAATAGCATATTGATTGGATGAGTGGCACTGATATAATTAATATGTGGTGGAAACATTGCAGTTGAGTGTGAATGATTTTCTGGCTGTTACTGATGCAAGACACCTGAAGCCATAAATAGTCTATCTAACAATATGGTAACCATCACATTATAGCTTAACATTGAAGATATTGTCAATTCAAGTTCTCCCTGTGTGATATTCTACCTGGTACTGAGAATAGCACTGACAATTATAGTCCTTCAGCATACCTATCAAATTGGCAATAATATGTAGTAGACATAATCACATATTTCTCATATCTCTGAGGGATGTTGTACAGAATAAATTGGTTTTAAATTTACATCAGCACCTTTTAGTTAACAGGTTCCATGGCAGTTCAGCACAATCCAGTATTACTTAGCATGATAAAAAAATAAATTAACATGGGATTTCATACAGGGGTAGATTGCTTCTTTAATCCACATCATAATAACCAACAATTTAAATGTTAAAACACCAATAAGGTGAGGTGGTAGTAAGATTTAATCATTCATGAAGGATTTTGCTGTGTTACTCACTAGATGGCAACATTGTCTTAAATACTGAAGTCAGTTTGAAATGTGGCTTGGCCATGCTCAAAATTTAATTCTTGCTTTAGTTTTTTTAATGGATTTGTACTTGTATCTCAGTCACACAAGACTACTGACTGTGACTCATCAGGTAATGTTACAGTTGTACTAATAGTGAAACCTCAATAGGCTGTGCCAGGTCGGATTAGTAAACGAAGATAACGCAGGACTATCAACAATAGAGTGTTATGTGTTAGGATGGATGAATCACTTCCTCCTGCTGCCGTCATACACTTAACAGTTTTTCTCTGTTACATTTTGTTCTCCTGTATTCTGGTAAATAATCGCACGTCGTGTCACTCTGACCCACATTACACATCGTACCCTTTTATCTGCTATGTTTGGAGTTTCTCCTGAGGACAAACCCTGTCATAGAGAAAGAAAATTAAATTGGTCATTTTTTTTTAATCAGTCAGACTTATTGATATAATTGTTTACTCCTCTGTATAGAAATTGGAAATAGTTGTGAGATTGCTTTGATCCTCTAGGACAACCTACAGAAAACACTTCAAAAGTTAAAGCTACAAAATGCAAGCTTTGGTGCAAACCACTGCACAAGTCCACACAACCCTTCACCTCCTTCCACATTGTGTACATTGTCTCACCGCTTAAAGGAATTAGGTGTTTGCAATCTTGTGAGTCGTCCTTAGCAAGACTTCGAGCAGGTGATTTTGGCTGTAAGCCTTGGTGCGAGATGAGTAGTAATTTGGAAGAGTGTGTACATATTATTGGACAGTTTATTATTATTGGAGCTTCCACTGCTGGCTTCTCTGATGGGATAGAAAGGTATGGATTGGGTAATGTCTCTGTACCACTGTTGAGAATATTTCAACAAAAAGTTTTTTTTTTGTTTTTTTTTTTTTTTTTGGTTAACATTTGTTTAACAGTTCTGAAACGGAAACCAAAAAAAAGTTTAGTGCGCCTTTTGAGATGCTTAATGTTTTGAGACCTTCGTACAGGTCAAAGGCAGGATAAGATGCACTGTATGAAGCAATTGTAGCTTGATTTTACTTTATGATGCAGATGACGTCTTCATACTGGGCAGCACTTTGCATAACTCAAAGAATCCTGATGTTGGTTTCTAATCACCACAGTTTTTGTAACAATTCACACCCTTTATACCTTCTGCTTTGGTTTGGGTCTGCAAATATGAAAATATTATGATTTTTATTTGGTGAAAATTCAGTAATAAATAACTTATAAAAAATAAAACAATAAATGAACTTGGTGTCCAGTAGAGGGCAGACAAGTGCTGCAAATATCATTGCCTCACATAGTTGATTCTGTTTCATAAAATGATCTCAGCTGTGCGTGTCAAGTGATAAAAGTAGCTTGTTGTTTGTTTATGTTGAATTCAAACTGTAACTGTCATTAATTGGTATGCTGTGGTCATGAGAGGGTAATAGTGGCCACTGTGGCGCCATAAACGTGATCTAAACTAGAATGGATATTATAATTGTCCAATAAATAAATTGATATTAATTCCAATTAGTCACCACTCTACTGTGCAAGAGTTCAACTCTGCCATGTCCAGTTCACCTTTTCAGCTCCCTACTCCAGAACACTAAGGATTAATTATTCAGCTACAATTAGTGTGATGTCAATAGTAATTGCCACCGGTGCAGTGCTCCTCTGACATTGAGGTGGCCTGGTGTGAGACTGAGATTACGCTTCTCATGTTAAAATTCCCCTATTTCAATCAAGTTATTATTCTATTTGTTTAAGCCCTTGTGTGCCCAAACACACACACACACACACACACACACACACACAATAAAGTAAAATAAGTTAAAGCCTCTCATTACAGACTGGGCCCAGCATCCTCTGGGAGTTGTGGAGATGAGTATCC
>OMLM01003930.1:24998-41656 GCA_900302695.1 Helostoma temminkii | reverse complement strand
TGCGCAGTGGCAGTATCGTAGCCTATGAGGTTTATCCGAGGCGCGATTATTGCTAGTTGAAAACTTTACCCAATACCCCGCCTTGACGACTTGAAAAATAGTCGGCAATGGCAATTTTTGACGGTCTCTAAGGAGACTGATATAGTGTTCAAAAAGTAAAAAAAAAAAAAAAAAACTCAAAGAAATACATAAATGCAGTTAGATTATAGCATCTATAATTTAAAACATACAGTAAGTGCATGTTTAAACTGCTTGAATGTCTTATGTTTTGCCGCAAATAGGTTAGTTATTTGAGGCGTCTGAATAATGTTATGCTCTAGAAACATTTCTCTGTGGAGGTTGTTTAAAGCACAGGTGGCCCATAAAATGCCAGTAATAAAGCTACAGTTAAACAACTACAGCATATCTGTTTTTCTACGGTCATGTATTTGGTAATCATTGGTCACTTAGTCCAAGGGGGCGTTTTTTCTTCGTTCTGTATTAATAATCTACTGCTGTATCACAGTTTTTAAAGGTTAAAGATCAATGAATCAGTTTGCAGAAAAATGACATAGAAACTAAGAAAAAAGAAACTTTAAAAATAGCTGATTATATCATGCAACTACTTCAAAAAAAAGAAAAGGATTGAATATCTTTCAACTATTTCTACTGATATGCCCCTTCTTGGTCATGATGCAATACACTTAACAGAACAGTAGAGGGCAATCTGAAACAGGATGTGGGATGGTGGATGTAAGGGCCATAGGGCCATGCACTTGCTTTAAGTCTTTTTTGTTTTGTAGCAAAGTAATAAACAATGTATAGACATTGTTTAAAGATATTAAACTATTTTTGGTACAGCTACAAATTAGCTTTTTTGTCACTTGATGGTTTTTTCATCAGGTGT
The DNA here is from genome assembly GCA_900302695.1 of Helostoma temminkii. Lineage (NCBI taxonomy): Eukaryota > Metazoa > Chordata > Actinopteri > Anabantiformes > Helostomatidae > Helostoma > Helostoma temminkii. Next base: position 40,770 of record OMLM01003930.1, on the reverse strand, counting down.
TTGTGCCCTCTTTCCAGAGCAAAATAACCTCATAAAAAATATGAGGAGAGTTTCACTTTAAAAACGGTTTTATTAAAAATGCACGGTAAAATGGCCAGTGTCAAAATGGCCATGGGTTTAAGTGTGATCAAGAAATTAACTGAGCAGTGGTATAAACTCTGGTGCAAGAAGTAATCAACCTTGACTTGTTCATTGCTGCTGTGTTACTCTTGATGAGTCATTATGTCTCAGATTTTATGTAACTGAAACACACTTTACACTTGAATAACACCACAGTCTCTGTTTAATACATCAGCAGTTTCCTACAGTTTACTATGTTATAAAAAGAGAAAGATAGGCTTTTAAATGACAGTGATCACTAAGGACCAAAGCTCTTTTATTTATTCTTTTATTTTTGAAGAATCTCCCTTTCTTTTGGACCACACAAAATAGATTATATTTCTAGAACTACATATTAAAGTATTGCTGATATGTAATATGTTTGTGCTTTTTCACTTGTGTGTACACTGTAACACAATATTGTAATCCACAGCATTTTGGTCACGGTGCAGTGTACTAGCCAGAACAGTAGAGGGCACTCTGAAATAGGATATAGAATATCAAATGGGAGGGGAACAGGTTGTGAAAGACAGGAAGGTACAGTTACTCCTGTTTGAAACCTTTAAAAATAAGGTCATGTGTTTTGTAGAGACAAAACAATTACAATTTACATATTAAACACTTTTATTTTTTATTTTTTTTTGCATGTTGGTGATAATTCCTGCATAATGAGTGTGTTGAATAATCTTCTGTGACTGAGATTCTCTTTATAAAGTGAATGCAGTCATGTTTTACCACCCTGTCGAGGACCATAATTGCATCTCTGATTAGAAGAAGGGTGGGTTAGGCAGTCAAAGGGTGGAGTGTTTAATCAAGTCTGTCCTCTCATTAGATAGATGAACTCAAAGCCTCTCTTCACCCTGTCATCACTGCTACACCCTTGCTGTCATGTAAACACACTCCATTTTCTCACTTTCTCACATGCTCAGACTTGTAACAGTGAAGTATTTGGCATTTTAATCAACCTCACCTTCACTATTGTAATTAGTGCAAATAGCTGCAGAATACTGTAGCTAAGGCGAAGAGTACTCAAGAGTTGAGGACATAAAAAAAAGGTAGTGAGCTGTGGTTCATGGATTATTTTCTAAAATTGTACTACAATACAATCCAGTAGATTACTAAAGCCTACTATTACTAGAGCTGACATTTATTATTGATCAGTCCACCATCAGTTCATGCAGTTCCTAAAATGTTGCCCATGTGTGGTCCCTTTGACTTGCGTGCGCCAGTCTTTTCTGTTAGGATGTAATTAAGGTGCCCTGACCAATAATATTAAGGTAAGAATGAGTTTTATCTATTTCACTGGAAACCTGACACACTTACAAACTCTGACTGTTCAAATTTCATTAATCAACCAAGCAGTGTTTCATAGACCCCAAGTTATTTTACATTTTATTACAGATACTAATATGCTATTGGGATTAAATAAACAACCTCAGGTTGGGTTCAGTCTTATCTCTCATATAGATTACAGTTTGTTTATGTTAATGAGGAGTCTTCCATGCACCCAAAAGTTAGTTTGGAGTTCCACAGGGTTCTGTGCTTGGACCAGTAGTTTTCACTTTATATGTCTTATAAGGCAGTATTATTAGGAAACACTAAAAATTAAGACTTTAAATTTAATTAAGACTAAACTTAAAACTGTCGTTTTTGATAAAGCTTATAGTTAAAGCTGGCTCAGGTGACTCTGAATCACCAATTATTATGCTATACTATTAAAAAAAAACTGCTAACTGCTATTGAGCTCCTCTCCTCGCCTCTCCTCTCTTCTCTCTCTATCCATTTATATCCTCCCTGTTAATTTTTGGATTGATTCTATGATTTTATTGATTACCTACAAAGCTCTACATGGCCTGGCTCCAGCATACTTATCAGAGCTCTTAATTCCATATGAACCATCACGCAATTTGAGATCCTCAAGCAGAAAACTGTTGTCTGTACCAACATATCGGCTAAAATCCGAAGGGGACAGAGCCTTTTCAATCAGGGCTCCAAAGCTCTGGAATGACCTGCCTGAGGAGATCAAGTTGTGCATGTCAGTGTCGTCTTTTTAGTCTCATCTTAAAACACATTTTTATCTCACTCTACGTGAGAGTTTTAGTGTGAACTTTTTGTTTTATCTATTTATCCATTTTATTTTATCTTTATCTTTATCTTCATTTTATATCTATCTGTTCTATTGTAATTCACTTTGTACCTTGTTTGATAAGTGCTCTATAAATAAAAGTTATTATTATATGCCACTATTGCTTGTCATTAACACCATATCTTCTCTCTCCTCTCTCTCTAGATGTGCTTCTTACTCTCTGTCTTTCTCTTTCTGTACATTTCTGCAGCCTGGGAGCTGTATGTTTCCTGTATGAAGTTTCTGGTCCTTTTCATATTTTTGTTTAATTCAATTCAGAGTCATTTCAAGGCACTTCACATATTAAGGTCAGAGCATTACAACTTTGTATAGAGAGAAACCCAACAAATCCCCCATGAGCAAGCACTGGGCAACAGTGGAAGAAACCAGGCTTAGTCCTACTAGCTTTCTTTCTTTCGTTCTACTTTCCACTCACCCCAGCCGGTCGAGGCAGATGGCTACCTACCCTGAGCCTGGTTCTGCTGAAAGTTTCTAAATTGAACTTAATTCTATGCAAGAAGTGTCTGGAGAACAGCAAAGCATAAACAAATTAACTGCACAGCATCACAGGACTAGTTCCTAGGTAACCATGTGACAGTGCTGACAATTGCTATGGAAACCAGCGTATCCTCTTTCTCTCTTTATCTCTGTGGAAATGAGTGAGTATATTTCCTTTCCTGTGAATTGCTTTTAGTTTTCTAGTTTGACAGCTGTGGAGGAAGATACCATCACGTCATACAGCGCAATCTCCTTCATACTCTGCAAAACAAGTAGAATAAGTCAAACTTCTGTTCTTAATGCTTTGCACTAATGGAAAATCGACAATAGAGCTGGTAGAGCTGACAAAACTAACACTGAAACTAACACTATTTTGTAGATTATCATTAGCTTTAGCATTTACATTTAGTTTATAAAATATTGTAAATTTACATTTACTTATGTTACTGTTATAAAATAAACTGTAATAAACTGTTTTTGTATGTGATTTTAGGTAAAACTGGTGGGAAAAGACCCAATAATATTGATACAGACCTCTATCTGAAATTCATGTATGCCTTAAAATTATTAGTTATGTTGGTATTAAATGTTTAGCATTAGGTCATGTTAAATCAATTCATTATTAGGAAGTATTGTTATGGTTGGGATATTCTTCAAAAACATAAATATCAATAAATTCAAGCACTCAGTGAATAGAATTTATTGTGACTATTTATCATATGACTATTGCTGATTAAGTCTTAAATTGCATTTTATGTGGCTTTAAAAGTGTCTTAAACATTCAGAACTTTGACTCTATGAAAATCATAGTTAGCATTAACACCATTACAAATTAAGAAATTTTTCAAGATCAATGTAAACAAAAACTAGTTTGGGAATAATTTCATTACATCTTTTGTTCAGTAAGCTGATTTGCAGTCTGCTTTGTAGCAGGTCTTTTGTTTTGATCCCATTTGTCACAAATCCAGTTACAATTCCAAATTGAAAACCAGGCTTCTCTTCAAAGAGTAATACATCACAGCCTATTCTATTAAAAAAGCAGGTGCAAATCAAAAAGAGCTGCTTTGAAATGTAGACAATTATGGACACCCATGTTGCGTCATCTTTACGTGAGTGCTCTTCCCCTTTCCTCTGAACTGATCAGAAGAATTAGCCTTTTATTCCTGGTACATAACCAGAAATGTAGTGATTACATGAATGAACAGAAACTTCACAAGTTATCAAGTAATTCAACACACCCAATTAAACTTATTCCAGTCCTCTAATGCCGTCTCCCTCTTAATCACAGTGTGGTGTACACTGGGCTGCCCCCAATTAGCTGCCTCCGGTGACACCCTGACACCCTGCCACATTGTGATTGTATTTCAGTTTCAATTACTTTGAGAACCCTTCAGGCAGAGGTGACTGTTTTTCTCCTCTCTTTATTCATCCTTTTTTGCTCTGCTTCCTCTTCTTTTGGTTGGTGTGGGATGTGAAAGTATAGTCACATTAGAAATCAAAGCACCACAATTATTATCTTACAGCATCAAAGTGATACTAAATCAGAACAAGTGCCCTGGTAACTGATTACAGCACATCATATAGCTTATAATTTGTACAATTCAATCGCCTAGGGACTCTTGTTGCATGACATACACCTCTCTACCTCTATGCTTCCAATTGGGGTCTCCAAGCTTTACTGACCACATCTCCTCCATCTACCATGCCTGCAGATTTACGCACCACAGCATCAGAAAGATCAAAGCCTACCTTTCTGATTTGCTACCCAAAACTTGAAGCGGGCACTCGTCATCTTTTGTCAAGAACTACCAGCATGTGCAATCAAACCTCTCCAGATCATCCAAAATGCTGCAGTACGTTTAATTTTTGATCAACCAAAAAGGACACACGACACACCAAATCTCTGCATTAACTGTTCCACAACTTTGAATTACTTTACAAAATCTTATTTTTCCCTATTTCCTTTCTTATTAAATAGAAATCTGTCTTTTGTTTTAATTGTTTGCCTAATTTTCCACGGCTCTTATGACAGCCATCAAGAAGTGTTTAGAAAAGTAGTACTTTCTTGTACAGGTGGACAGGCAAGTTCAACTGCAAAACATCTGCTGGTTTGAGCTGCTAAAATACAATGTAAATGTAATCTAAAAAGATTTTCTTCTATTAAAAGTTTTCAATGATAATAAACACAAAATCTTTAGGATGATCAATTTAAAAAAAGTAAAGTGGGCTTTTTTTTAAGTTGGAAGGACAAATATATAAGCTAAATCAATAATGAAAACGATGAATTACTTATTTTTTTTCTGCTTCACTAGCTTGAAAAATGAACAGTTCTCTCTGTGGTATGACTGTCACTGTGCATGGGATCTGGGATTGAGGTGCCAGGCGTGCCAAAGCCAAATCACAAGAAATCTGTGTTTTGTCTTGTGCCTCTTGTCCTAATCACTTGCAGTGAGTGACATTTGGCTTTAGCCTAATGCTTTTCCAGAAACCACTTGACTTATTTCACAATCATGAAGATTAAGGCTGCACCAAATTGGTAAAATGTCTGTAATACAACATTGTTTTAAATAATTGAAATCAATTTATTTTATTCTGCAGCTGTATATTGGACCAATCTTCCTGTTAAGGGTTGCCGAGCCAATCACAGCTAGGTGACAGACAGTCGTCAGTGTTTTTGTGTTTTTTTGCAATTTTGATTTTCCCAAACACTAAAATGCCATACTGTAATAATAACTGAAGTAGTGTGACTTTAATACAAGACTCAAAGAAGTTATATGGACTATTGTCAGGTGATTTCAGGCGTTCTCTATAGTCCAGTCCTCAGATGCTGTGTTTTTCATAAATTATTTAAATTTAATTTAAACTGGTCTAATCCTTCTAATTTGCTCTAAAACCTGACAATGGATATTCATACAGTATAATTATGATGGTAATGGGCTGTCTTTAACATGAAACCCCTATTTTATGTTGCTGTAAGGCATCCACTATGCATTGAAGGTTGTTTGCAAATTGTACATCTTTTGGTTGTACATTTGTGTGTACATGTTAATTTATACACATGCCAGTATTCTCCTTGTCAGACTATTAGGAGCAGAGCCCTGGTAGCCTCCAGTCGCCTGAAGCTCTGAGAAATAGCTTTTTAAAAGGTACCAGTCTACGCTGTTTCCTCGGGATACAGACGCTTTTAATTGGATTTCTTTGACAAGATTATTTCCTGCCCTCAGGGCTAAACTTGGATAGTGTGTAGTTTCAACAATTGTGCCTATATAGTCACTTTATTCATAAGTAAACTTCACAAAGAACTTTGAAATGATAAGGAAATTTCAGTGTGACCAACTATTGACCCCAACCTGGCACCAATAGTGACAGATAGGGGTTATGTAATCCTACATGAAGCATAGTGAGACTTCATCAAGGTATAAACTGTGATAGATCAAGTCTGACATGCAGTAGATACTGTTGTCATGTAATGTCACATCTTTAGAGAATTTGGAGATGCTGCTTTGCCTGACCATTTCTAGAGCCACTTTGTACAAGATCCTTTTCTAGGAGGTGAATCAAAATCCCCAACGTGTAGACAGTAGAAAACACTTCTTCCCAGGGACAAAGCCCCTCCATGTATTGTGACCTTCTTAAATGAAACTCGCTTAAGGATGAGTATGTGCTGAAGGCAGTTTAACCAACCAGCACTTTAATCCCTTACAAAATGGCTCTTTTAATATCCTATTATAATGACGTAGCAGAACCAAGCCTGTTCAAAGCAGTTAGAGGAAATGTCCCTCAGTCAAAATCAAAACAGGCACATGATGGATAAAGACGAAGAATAAGATTTTATCAGGCCAATTAGAAGGTTCATTGTTTAACATAATTTGAATTGTTTGCACAGCACAATTAATCAAAGAGTAAAGACATCTACAAGGGCAATTGCTGGTTACTGACCTATTGCTTGCACAATAGTAATGGTCCAACACTATTGTAAGATTGTAAGATTTTATTGTGAGATTTCAAATTCCCTGACTGTCATCTGTGTATTATGATTTGTAAGATACATAAATGTGCTATAAAATAAATTTAGGATAATGAAAAATGGCTTATTGAATTTGGATTGCCAGATGGTGTTCCAGTTTAAATGCTTTTGAAAATTTTATTATTTTATTTATCAGGAACATCGACATAATTTGTAATGGACTGATTTTAGCCAACTTGAAAGTCTGTTAAACATACAATGTTTTAAGGTACATGAAGCAAAGTTTACTTGTACCTTTAAACACATAAACATACAATCTATTCATGTCAAGACTGGAAACTTTGAATCTGTTTAGGTAACTCAACTACAAAACAGTCACCCTGTGAGATATGAATTCTGCTCTGCTTTCGAGAGCTTATTTGAGAGTGCTGGTCCTGGATGGTATACTGCAGAGAGGAACAGCATAATAGAGTGAAGTATTAGACAAGACATAGGGTATTTTTCTTGGGGCTCAGCTTAGAAATTTTAACAAGGTATAGAGTTTCGAGGTTGTGACATCAGGTGGGGCAGTGTACTGGTTACCACTTAACAATGTTGCCTCACAACTAGAAGGACCTGGGTTCAAATCCACTGGCTAGGAGCCTTTCTGTGTGGAGCTTGCATGTTCTTCAAGCTCCTACATGGGTTTTTTCTGGATACTTCCTCCCACAGTCCAAAGACATGCAGTTAACTAGTAACTTTAAATCCATAGATGTGAACATGAATGGTTGTCTTTTTCTCCATGGCAGCTGTGTTACAGACTGGCAACCTGTACAGCACCACTATGAACCTTAACAGGTTAAGATAATGAATAGATGGACATCAGGGGTTTATTAAGTCACTATTTCTGATTATTTTGAAGTCATCCCAAACTCATTATCATAGCAAAGTATATCCTATGCATCATAGCATAGGATACGGATATTTGTTTTACCACAGTACTTTTATAGCTTCATGGATAGTATTGTCATTTGGTCAGCTTATCCACCCATTCACTCAAGACTGATACAGTTCAACTCTACTGGATGAATTGCCATTCAAGTTTGTACAGACGTCTTCGCCTAAGAGGACGAAGCCTGATAGACTTTGTGTGAGCCCCAGACCCTTCCTGCACCACCACAAGGGTGTGGTTGCGTGTAAAATGTCCTGACAAATATTACAATATTTTACTTTAAAATGGAGCGAAATTTTGATTAGTCCAATTTTTTTGAAATAAGCATCAAGCCTGTAAAACTAATGATATTTTCACCAGCCTTGGTTGTACTTAGTGTTTCTGCTAATAAGCAAATGTTAGCATACTAGCATCATGTGGTTAACATAGCAAACATTATATTTGCTAAACATCAGCGTGTTAGTATCACAAGCATCAAGCATATTTACAATGTGATATGGGCTAAGACTGGTTCTTAAGACTAAAGACTAGAATCTTTACACAATACATACAGTAAGTATTCAGTTGTTACATGTGTTTTTACTATGCAGTTGTATTATTGAATATGATTTGGTCTGTTTGACTGGGTTTCACTAGTGGTGTTAATGGTGCAGTTGGTTAAGAAGTTTCTAAAGTTTCTTTGCAGGTGTCAGGAATACTTGGGAAAACAAGGTCAAAAGCACTGCTGCAATTCTTTAGCATTAGCATGCTATACTACTAAATATTACAGAAACGTAAATGGTGTCTACTTAAGACATTTTTGCCAACTTGTAAAAGAAGAGCTCTCTCTCTTTTGCCAAACAGTACGTTGATATTCCTGCCACCCCCTTCCCTGCAGAGAGCGTTTTACTCCATGGGGTCTTGTTGCCTTGGCCGATGGTGTGTTTGCCTTCTTTTGCCAGAGGCAAACAGTGAGAGCTAAAAATTTTTTGTAATTTTGTGATAGTAATGTTTTTTTCATATTGCATCATGTATGTATAAAGTAAAAGTAGAATGAGTCTGTAATTATTTCTATAAATGCTGGTCTATTTTATATCTTCTGGGGATTTTAGTTTCTGCCTTTTCAAATGGATCACTGAACCCAAGATGGACCCAACATATTCCCAAACAAGGAGTCCCTTATCCCCACCAGCATTTCTAAGCTTGGCTGCCTGCCTGTTCCAACAGTTCCCTGCGACTGGTGCAGATTGTTGTTAATGGAGTGTCTCTGTGTACATTTAATGGAAAAGGGGCATAACCTGTTGATGGTACTAAACAGTCATACTGTTTGTGTGTCTGAGATACTGTAATATTATTTTGTGATGCCACACAAGTTTAATAGAGAAGCACAGCATACATTATTTGCAGTGTAAATGTCAGTTAAAGAATTTCTCAAGAGTTAGCAAAATATATTTCAAAGATACCTTTCCATTCCATTTTATGAGGATTTGTTTTTTGGTTAAACAAATGTCCTTAATCCAAACTCCTGGAAAATGTGTGTTAGACAGGTTAAATAAGCTTTAATTAATAACATTAAATAACATTCTATTCAGAGGACGATCCTGCAAGAGGCTCAAACAACAGAATGGCTAACAACATTTAGTGCTAAAATAGGCACTATTCTTTTGTTGTCAGCTTGGAGGTTAGGATGACAAGTATCTCCCCATACAAAGCAATTTTCTTTTAATGTAATTTGTGTTCATCTCAGCACTTAGGCCACTTCAATATTGGGTATACATAATTCATACTGAAGCACAATGTTCAATATAGCATGGTAAGTACCTACTCAGTGCTGTAGCAGTTGCCATTGAGAGCACATTTTATCTCTTCTTCTGTACAAATCAAATTTAGAAGACATAATCATATATGTGCCTCTACTGGCAGCTAGGGTCCCTTCAGGGTCCAGCACGTTTTGAAGCTGCCATATTTATTCTGAGATCACACTCACATGATTCTCAGACAAAGAAAGAGATGCCTTCTTGTTATGATATGCAGTGTAAATTGTGGGGCCTTATTAATTGTGTTCTTTTTACAAAGTACTCTATGTCCAGACGATTCATTTTGCCACAGGTGAACATCAATCAAATTCTGCACACATATGATAATTAAAGCACCTGACCACTAACAAGCAAGCTGGTTACCTTACTCGGCTTTCTTGAATTACATATCAGTGATTTTGATTTACAGATTTCAGATTTCACTCATCGATAGCAGCGTCCTGCTGTAATACCACATAGCTGTAAATGGTCAGGCTGCTTTAATGTTATCCACCACTATAATTGCTTTTACGTTACCTGCATTGCTCTGTTTACAAAATTTCATTCCATGCGATAGTGAGCAGTAGTTATAGCAAGCAAAAGGTTTGCAGTGGAAATGGCTCTTCTATGTGCGTGTTACTGGAATTAGGAGATTTATCAAAGTTTAATTTTCAATGATCTTCACTGGTTAATGTTTCAACAGAGCTTGATTTTACACCTTGATTACGGATGGGGTTTAATAGCATTTCAACAAATCTGGATCCAGTTTACACCACATACTTAAAGTACAGTCCAGCATTATGCAGGAGAACACAGGAACTGGCAGGCCTGCCACTGACACTCTGTTCTCTTCACAGATGAGATCAGGTTCACACTGAGCACCCCTGACAGATGTGAAAGAGTCTGCTGATGCCACGGTAAACATTATGCTGCCTGTGACATCAAGCATGATCGGTTTGGTGTTGGGTCAGTGATAGTCTGGGGAGGCATATCCTTGGGGGGCTCCACAGATTGCATGTCATAGCCAGTGGTGCCCCGACTGCTCTAAGGTACTGGGTCGGGATCCTTAGAGCGATTGTAGGACCTTACGCTAGTGCGGTGGGCCCTAGGTATCTCCTGGTATCCCCAGGAAAATGTGTGGCCTTTTATGGCCATAGGCGGTTTCTGAAGGATGAAGTCACTGATGTCACTGACTGGCCCTCAAGTTCCCGTGAACTAAATCCTATTGAACGCCTCTAGGACATTTTGTATCAGTGCATCTGATGCCACAAAGTACTACCACAAAGTGTTCAGGTGCTCAGTGTGAACCTGATCCAGATCTGGGAAGAGATTCTCCATGACACTGTACGCTTACTCATCAGGAGCATGCCCAGACATTTGCCAGGAGTGCATAGGGGCACACAGGAGACACACACACTTTGTTACATTGCGAGTTGGTGTGATGACATTCGCTCAACTTAGATGAGCCTGTGATTAAAATTTTCACTTCAATTTTCTTGTCATTGTTATGTCAACTAGCTTAATGATTAGTAAACTAATTGAGTAGTTGGTCAACAGAAAAATAATTGGCTATTTTACTGGCTATTTTTGGAAATACTTTGACCTTTGATGACTCCACAGACAAACTGATCAGTAATTTTTCAAAAACACCAAATATTCCAGGTCCTTATGAGACAAACTGAATACAAACTTTAGGTTTCTAACTGTTGGTCAAACAGAACAAGGCATTTTAAGAACTAGATGATTTTACACAAATTGAGCTGAACTCCTTCTGGACATGTCAGGGAGCAGTACTGTCTGTAAATGCGAGCTTGCATGAAATTAGTTGAAACTAGCTCTCAGTCGAAATTTAAAAGTCACCAACAGTTTGACATCAACTTTGCTGACTGACTCAGCATGTCATGACCTTTTTAAAAGAAAAATTCATTGTTGTTGGTGTCAGCTTGAACTGTGTGGGGTGGAGACCAGTCAATAAAACTACTTGGTTTTGAATTTGCTGTACAATGCCCCTTTAGTGTCAGTAACACAAAGTCAGCCCTATCACAAAGAGGATCTATTGACATATGTGAAACGTCAATGCAGGAAACAGCATGAGGGAAGAGGTTTATTATTAGATTTCTGTTCTAACCTTCAACCTGTTCCTGTGTGAATGGTCGTTATTTCCCAAAGAGCAGGCTGATCCGGGGCTGTGTCCAGGTCTGGTAGGTCACAAACGCCCACGCACAGTCCTGGGAGTGATGAGGCATCAGTACATGGTCAACATCCATGACAAATCTCCTGTCAGACAGGTTCTTCTTCCACCTACTAAACATGATGGGAAAATGTCTAAGTCTAAGTTGTTTTTTTTTAAACAAACCACATACAACTGAAATTGTACTATTATTACTATATTTTGTACAGATTATTACAAATTTGCAAGCAAAAGGGGTTTTGGCTTATATTGTTACTTACTGCATATATAATTTTGTTTTTTGGTAGCATTACTGTATTCTTAATTACTATTTATATAATATACATTCTAAACAATAGGTGATATATTGTGGATTTAGAAATGTAACTGTGTCACATGGTCTGATCATAGGATTTTAACCAGGCCACAACAGTCTTTAAAAGCACATAGCTGTTGTTTCTATTGCATGAATCTTTATGCAATTCCACAGCTCAGCACGCTGGCAGATGAACGAGCATACAGCTTTACATAGGTTTATTATCTGTCTATTAACTCCTACTATTTGAGTGAAAACAGTACTGTTGCACTCTAATTATGAATGTGTCTGGATATTGAAATTATATTGCCTTCTTTAAAGAATACAGATAATTTAATAACAACCAGAAAGTGTGAAGCCCAGCAGCCGCAGCTTATATAGTGTCAGTGATGAGTAAAACCTAAGGCAGAAATGAAATCTATGCAGTTGGTAATACTATGAACAGTAAGAGATGCAGGCTGTGAAGGAACAACACCATCTGGCCATACTTCTGTTTGTACTGTATATCACTGATGATGCATTTTGTGGAGTCTGTATATCAAATGCTTCTTTTGTTATTTTTTTCATGTTTCCTGGTAAAAAAACAAACAAAAACAAAACAAGCAATTACAATAATAATTAACATGTAAAAACTTTCATTTAGAGAATCAAGTCAGTAAATACGTTGGTCAGTTGGGAAAGTAAACAGTTAAAGCTACTCTCACTGGTAGATGTGTTTGAACCATCGGCATATTTCTGTTATTGCATTTGAAAAGTAATTATGCCTTAATTGTGCTCCTTTCAATTAAGTACCGAACAAGCTACTCAAGAGAATCCCATTTACTGGGAGAAGAAGTCTAAGTTGTGCTAAATTATCTAGATCAATTACAAAGACACAAAGACATCAGAGATACACTCATTTCACATTTTCTACTGGAACACGTTGTTCCATCTTCCATCCAAACACACAGCAGGTTGGTATTCAGATTTATCTATAGTGCTCCTTTTATGGCACAAGTGTTTCATTACATTGTGTATGCACCTTTGACTGAGCTGCTGTACAACTGGTTGTTTGAATCTGGTCTTGATGTTTGGTCATCTGGATGTTTGGGTCCTCCTTTTGCTGCGAATGACTGAATAAAATGGAGCCAGCAAACCCAGCAGAAGCTTAATTATCAGAGGGGGGGTTGTGGGGTTGTGACTCAGAAATGCTGTAAGGATTCATCCACAGATTTTTTTATAGTAATATTTTCTTACATCTTTTGCTACTACTTGTTGTTTAGAGCTAACTTGATCAGAGACAAGACAGTGAGTAGCAGGACTGCTAGTATAAAACTGTCATGGTGCAGTTTTTTACTAAAAATATCACAGTGGATTAACCAAGAGATCCATATGACCTTTATAAATACTGCTAGATAAAAACTATTTTAGACCATGCTGGCCTGGGAAAAAACACTAGATGTTGCAACTTTACTGAGTTCTTCAAAGGTATTGCTTTACTTTGCAGGTTCCATATCTTTCAGCTAAATTCCTAGAAACTGCAGAGAATAACTTTCTATGATATTTCCAAACAAGATCTACATGCTTTTTACACACAGTATTACCATAAGTGGAGTTTTAAAAGTGTTACTTGTTACAGTTTTTCAGGACATACTTGTTTGTTTGAAACAGCAGCTGTAACTGGCAACACTAGTGTCAAAATAAAGTTAGATGTGTACAAGTGAAGCAATTAAGTGATCATAGCCTGAACAGTGTAACAACCTGCTGTGCTCAGACTGTCACTTGTTTGTGTAAACAGGACTGGCAGTGAGGAAATCAGTCAACAGCCCATACAGCTTTTCATCAGATTGAGAAAAAGCAATTTAACTAGAAAGAGATGAATTATTTGGTATCGCTCTAACCTCCAACCTAATCTGAGTGAGGGAATGCTCTAAATGTCAACAGAAGCAGTGGCACACTGAAACTTAAGCTGTCATGGCAGACTGATAAGAAAACATAGGATTGTGCAGACCTTCAGTTTTAATATCCAACGTGAAAGCGAAGCAGAAACAGGAGATTGCCTGTTGTGTCGATTAAGTCGTCAGCTCCTATTTGAACTCTTCCTCCAAACAGCAGCTAGACTCTTGATTATATGATTGTGTGGAACAGAAACAGGTTATTCCACAGTCTGGATTTCAATCAAGCACAGGTCCATGCTGCGACAGCCATGTTCTAGTCACTGGGTGCGATAAAAGCCTCCAACAGAGTTAATTTTAGAGCACATAACCTCCCTGGGAGACAGCCAAAATTATCACTTAAGTATTTTGTAATTACCAGAACCCACAAGAGAAATTTCCCTTTTTGACTGCAAGAACTTTTACAAGAAACTTAATCTGCTTTCATCTTTGCTTGCATTTTGACCACAGAACCAAAGACGCAGCTTCAGGTTCTGGGAAAAAAATGTTGATACTCCAGATGCTGTGTTGACTAATCAAACGCCTCAACATTTTCCTCTTGCAAAAGCTGCAGTGATTATTTGAGCAATTGATTGGTTGATTTTTTGTTTGTTTGTTTTCTGTAATAGTAAACTTAATATCTTTTTAAATGTATCTGTTTCCTGACGATAAATTGGAAACATCAGCACAGCATAGTGAAAAATTACGTCTCTCTCAAATCTGTTTGTGGTCTAATTCATCTAATTGTTAATGTATTGAGATAAGCTGGACATTCAAGCACGCAAAGTATGTTTTAATTCTTGTTTTTTAATTCCCAGAGCTGTCTGGCCCAGAAGGTCCATAAGGGAACTTCTCCAAGTGACAATTCACTGATCTGAAACCGTCCCAAACAAAACCTCCACATTCTCCCTGCTCCATTCTCTGGAGCTTCCTTGTGTTTGGTTTGGCTGCTATCCACACAGCCATCTGAGCCACCAGCTTATTGACTCAGACCAAGGCTGACTCCCTCAGCCTGTAGCCTGGGGTGGTTGTCTGCTATCCATGCTGACATGCATAGCTCAGGCCAGCACTAAAGGGTGGATGAATAATGGAGAGTAAATCAGAGGTTCTCCGTCTGCCCAACCAGTGGTACATGGAGCTTTTGTCTCTCATTTTTCTATTTGTAATTCTCACATCAGCCAAAGTTTCCATGGATGTGTTTTCTTTGGCTCCACAGAGAGTGAGAGCAGAAATGTTGGTTGACACGACATTGACTTATATTTTTGTTTACACAATACAATGTGTGCATTTGTGTTTAGGATACTCTATAGTGTTACTTCTAGCATTTGTATCTTTTTTTCATCGATATGGAAAATACTGCTGTTGTGGAAACAGAAAATGTGCCGATAGCAGTTGCTAAGAAACTGCTGAAGTGTTGGTGTCGGACAGTGATAATTATACTACTGGAATGTGATCACTTGTGAATTATTTATCCGGCATGTGATGGAGAGGCAAGAGCAAGAGGAATGTTGCATCCCCCATATGTGTCAAAACCAAAGTAAACAGAGTGATGAGAAGTCCGCTAACTTGGAAGAACCTGCGTTATGACCAAATAAAAGCAAGTGTAACATAAGTGTTATAATGATTTTGGCTGGATGAATTCTTAGACGGAAAAAGTGACAGAGTGCACATCAGGATTCTGTGAGAGATGCAGCAGGCAGTGTAACAGCTTGTTACCACAATAAATAAAACAGCTGTCAAAACTTGCCAACTGAGAACTGAATGATTTCTCCATTTTACTGAGGAAAATTTGAACTGCCTGTCTCCTTCAGTATACACATTCTTACATTCACCACATCTAAAGATTTACATAACTTCATGTCTTTGCATAGACATTTGTGTGCGGCTCTTGTATAAGGTGTATTACCCATCAGCAGCCAGTCAAGCCTGCATCATCATTAAGTTGAAAATATCAAGTCCCAATCTGAAGTTCAAGAGC
>OMLM01003930.1:3326-24978 GCA_900302695.1 Helostoma temminkii | reverse complement strand
GTCCTAAAGAAGACATTCAGTTATGATATTAATACTTAATTCATGTTGACCAGGGTCATTTCATCCACCCTAGACTTTACTGTGTCTTCACTCGTAAAGTCGTACAGCCAAAGAAAGTTGAATTACTTACAACCAAGAAAATGTCTTATTCATGTCTTTGCATAGACATTTGTGTGCAGCTCTTGTATGAGGTGTATTGCCCATCAGCAGCCAGTCAAGCCTGCATCATCAATAAGTTGAAAATATCAAGTCCCAATCTGAAGTTCAAGAGCAACTGAAAGCCACAGGGTACAACGTGTGCTAATTTTTTTGTGATCATTTTACTGTCAATTCGTTTGGGAACTCGACTTAGATAATAAGAGCTTTAAGCCACTCTGCTCTCTGTTCTGCTTGTTTGATGGTCAAATAGCTTTTGAACCTCCCTCGTCCCGTACAGTTTCAGCACCTGATTGTGAAGGGACTATGTCTAACAATTTGACATTCACATCTAATGGAGGTGAAAAAGCAGTCAACCAAGTGCAACACCATGAATGCTCTCGAAGAGAAACTGTTTGAAAATGTGCTGTGCACGTAGATACACATCTCACATTCAGTTTTAAGATGAGCTCAGAGATCAATGTAAAAACTGCCTTCTAGTGTCAAACTGCGGTGTGTCAGTCTGCACAGTGAAACTCAAGCATCCATGTGAAGGAAACATGAGCAAAACAAATTTATGAGCGGACAGACACTTTGATCATCTGTACAACAGAGGGGCAGTGTGTCAGAAATACACAGAGTATGAAATCATGAAAACTAAAAAAGTGAAGGAACACATAAATAAATAAAATGTAACTTCAGCAAGAATATTTATGTGCATACATAGAAAAGTATGCAGATTTGTTATGCTGCATTTGCTTCTTAATGCTTAGAGTTTGGTTAATAGACATTAAATATACATGACTTAATAAGCAACACTGAAGATAAAAATGTGTAAAAAACTGCATTATTTACAATGAAAAACTACCTGTGTGGGTGACATTTTATTAAAAGTATTTTAATTATTACAATTGCCTGTCAATGACAAAACAGCCCAACCCAGAAAATCCAACGCTGTACAAGCCATACAAATTTACAATTTTCAAATAAATAATCCACAACAGTGCACGGTGGTGCAGTGGTTAGCACTGTCACCTCACAGCAAGAATGGGGAATCCTGGGTTCGATTCCCGGGGTCAGCCAGGGTCTTTCTGTGTAGAGTTTGCATGTTCTGCCTGTGTTTTAATGGGGGCACTCCGGCTTCCTCCCACAGTCCAAAGACATGCAGTGTTGGTTGTTTGTCTATATGTGGCCCTGTGACTGGCGACCTGTCCAGGGTGTACCCTGCCACTTGCCTGTATGCTGGCTGGGATAGGCTCCAGCACACCCGTGACCCCTGCGGGGACAGAAGATGAATGAATGAGTTTTTCAAAAGAACTACATTACTGAGGAGAGTACAGGAAAAAAGATATATTTTTTGCAAATGATTTTTCACTTACGTTTTGTGATAATTTTACTGTCAATTCGTTTGGGAACGTGCACCACCAATATCAACTTAGATAATAAGAGCTTAAACTTAAGTTTTTAACTTTTTTTAAATTAAATAAACTGATTAAAACAGAGAAATATTACCCAGGTTAGTTACATGTCAAATATGTCTTTAAATCGTGAGATTACTTTGGGAGAAGTACAATAATATGCTAAAAATAAAGCAAAGCCTAAGAAAACTAGAATTGGAACAATAAATGCAGAAGGCAATTCTGTATGTTTTATTTTTTTTTCAAAAAGCTTTTGACATAGTTTGAAGAGATGTGCTTTCTTTCAAACTTATACAAGCCGGAGTAGATGGCAGAATGTATAATGCTATTCAATCTTTGTACAAATGTCCCATCACTTGCAATATGTTTACAGATTGGTTTTGTACTTCTTTTGGTGTAAAACATGAGGATATTCTTTCTCCAACTTTGTTTACTATTAACAGAAAGATTTAGAGATGAAAAAAGCTAATTTAGGTGTTCATTTGAATGTGTTGTTTTGGGTATGTTGTTGCAGATGACTTTGCGCTCCTGGCTGAATCAGAGAGGGATCTGCAAAATATGCTAAATGTTGTACATGATTGGTGCTATAAGTGGATGTTGGCTATAAACAACAATAAAAATGTAAATAGGATTCACTCTTGATGAGTATATGACCTGAAGAATTGGAATAAAAATCCTGGCAGATTCAGCTGGGAGAGCATTGGGGTCACATCTGGGTTATTCTACTTACACTCAACTGAATGATACTTGTGTTTCTTCTATACTGAACTATGCTGCAGGAATATAGAGATTTAGAGAGCGGAAAAATGTAAGAAAATATTCAGAACAAAGCTCTACGTTGTTTCCTTGGTGTACATAAATATGATCCACTCTTAGCTGTTAGAAGATATATTGGCTGGGTGCTTGAATCAGCAAAGCGTAAATGTGAAATGATAAGGTTGTGGAATCGAATATGACAGAAGATAAGCTGTCTAAACAGGTTTTTCTATCTCTCTATCTATCTATCTATACACACTGTAGTCCAATAACAACAAAACATTACATAAGTCACAATAACATCATTATGTCAGTATAGTCAATATAGACGATGATGAAAAAGAGCTTCTGGTTTTTAACACATTATCAAAAATGTTTTTGCCTCGTCAAAAGAGCAATTTTATCTAATTAAAATTAAATCTGAAACTTAGTGGAAGGATCTGAATACTTTATGAAGCTACTTATATCCTGACTGCCTACAACAGTGTCTCAAATGTCAGGATAAGAACCGTATCAATTATTAATCTTTGTGTACAGCATTTTAATATGTCACTGTAGTGTACTCGGGCTTAGGTTGGTGCTATGTTACCAATACACCAAGTAGATGGAAGTCTTACACTTGATGATTCCACTGTACAGATGACTGGATATGCCCTGCATATAACCTCTTTCCAACCAATGGTAAAACAGTAACACTTTATTTTCCTGGTTCTGTAGTTTCCCAAAAAGTAGTGAGTATTTACATGTAAATTGCCTGGCATATTTCTAAAAAAGGGTAGCAATTTGGTATAAGGCTTTATAAAGTGTTAACTAGCAATATGTAAGACATGGAAGATATCTTTTTGTGTTTTAAGAGACTAAATTCACACAAACTGCTCGTACCAAGACACATCCAATGGCACATTTTTGGGCACTCCAGTGGATTGCAGGCACCCCTGTAGCGTGTGTAAGCTGTGAACACACTGTGCTCAGTCAGAGCACACAGGCCTCACAGGCAGCAGCTAGTTCACTGATGTCACACAGCATGCACTTGCCTATTGGCCTCTCTCCTCTGCTCCCAGTCATTTTAATTTTACCATCTCCAGCTAAATTTACCCACGGCATCAAGCCAATCAAAGCAGAGGAAATAGGATTTACCTGCAAAGTGATCACTTCAGAGGACAGTCCTTTCAGACATGCATGAAAAGTAAACCAATGATTTTAAGATGAAACTGTTTTCCACATCAATTTTCCTGCTTGGATATTGATTTTAAAATGAGAACACCTGTGGCTGCTTCTTCATTTTGTTGGCAGACAAAAAAAATCTCTTTCACTGGGTTTCACAGGAGGTTTTTTTTAATTTATCCTAGTCCTATCCTTTTCATTAGGATATTTCTACTTTATTTCTATAAATTCTGACCTTAATCTTAGAAATCAGTTTTTTCCCCCTCAGAATTCTTACCTTAAAAAATTCAGAGAAAAAAAGAGAGAAAATACTCAAACTCATCTTTTTCATGGTGGCCCTAATCCTCTTCTGTATATTCCACCTCCAGGAAGATGGTAAAATAACAGCATCTGACATTTTGTTGTGTGTATTTATGGTTGAAGCCTTTCACTGTTTGCAAATGTCATGGATAGCACACATTGGGAAGATTTTTGTGAATTGTTAAAAATAAGCATTTATTTACTCCAGGGAGACTCCTTCAGATTTGATATCTGATGCCTGTCACATTCAGTGCACAAACATCTTTCAGTTTTACTTTGGATTGGCAGCCATGGAAACTACAAATACTCTATATACTGTTTTTCGCTGTTTGCCAACTATAAAAAAATGGAAAAAGGACAGATCAGAAGCAACAAAATCCCAAAAAAAAAGAAAGGAAAAGACAAGTGATAAATGGCAAAACAAAAACAAAGTTAAATCAATGAGTCCTTTGGCCTTTTGTGATGCAAAGTTTGTTGAATACAGCCAGGAGTAATCCCATAAGGGCCGTACCATTTTTATTTATCACTTGTGAGATATTGCATTGACACAATATATGAAATATTAGAGGGATTGTGTGCATGGGTGGCCGTGATTGTGGTTTTTAATGGCTCTTCTAAAATTGAGTATATGTTCTACCAAGATGAAACTAGAACAGGGCATGCTGTCAACAGAAATCTGTATTAGACCATTGGCATAGAATACTCAACCCTCTAATAAGCCCTTTATCTTTTGAACTGTCTCCTGTCATTTTCACATATTTGCCATTTCTTGCACCTATAAGCCTTATTACATGTGTGCCATGTGGAATGTGGAATTTTTTTTTATTAAATACCTTTTCTCTTCATTTGCTTGTTGCTTTAGAGAATAGTGTTAATAATAAAACTAAAATCTTAAAATGGAAACATCTAAACACATGAAATGTTGCACAGATTGATATTAATTCATGATCACCTGAGGATGAATGCTAGCAATCCTGGTGATCACAACATTCTTCTTCCACTGATAAATATTTTTGTTTATCTCGTAAAATACATGAGCGGGCACTCCGGCTTCCTCCCGCAGTCCAAAGACATGCAGTCAGGTTAACTGGGGACTCTAAATTGTCCGTGTCTATATGTGGCCCTGCGATAGACTGCCGACCTGTCCAGGGTGTACCCTGCCTCTCGCCCATAGGCTCCAGCACACCCGTGACCCCTACGGGGACTAAGCGGTTTGGAAAATGGATGGAGGGTTGGTAAAATACACAGAAAAGGCAAGGGCACTGTTTGGAATTTCCTTGGTTTATGCATACATTGGTCACATATATAAGCAAATACAATATTTTTAAGCTAACAAAACACAGTCGTGATCTTTCATTCACGTTCCACCTGGCACACTGTATCTCTATGGGCATACACATTTTAGAAGTTCATGATTAAACAATCTATTGTATGTCCAGTACTATTGACCTTTGTATTATTTTGTAATGATTAGTAAATGTTATTATGCTAGCAGGCAGGCAGAGTTCTGTAGGGATGATGTATTTCTATTATCACTCAAGACAAAAAGCCAATAGGAGCTTTCCATTAGTTTTGGACTATTGCAAAAAATAAGCTAACAACAACAAAAAAAAACTTTTATGATACTTACACATTTTGTTTAACTAGATAATAATCACATTATTATTTTTAAAGTCAGTATTTTTAAAGTCAAGTGAATAAAGTCATACAAAGTAAAAAAGCTTTTGCTGGGCTGTAAATGAACTAAACCATGGTCATGTGGTTTAAATGACCTTTTCTACTAATAAGTAATTTGATCTAGATATATCTACAAGTTGGAAAGGGTTGAGGGTGTGCGTCCCATTACATCTGGCGTAAAACTAACACAGCGTTTCATAAAAAGAACGTCATAACAACAGTCAAACGTGGTGGTGGTATGATGGTCTGGGACTTCAGGACTGCTGAGGACAGCTGTTGCCATTGGCCTAAGTTGTCCTGTCAAACAACACAGAAGTCTAACATTAAAACACAAATGTGCCACTGTTTCTTCTATGACTGACGGTCTCATAATAGATGATGATGGAAAGAATATGTCCTTTAATGCACACCAAGGCTTTGTCTATAGATGGACAAACACACAAAAACAGACCAACATGTCCAGGCCTGTGGGCAGGGCTCTACTGTCTGCAGTAATGATGTTGCATATTCAGATGCTAAAGGTCAGTTTCTGTCCTTTTGCCTCTCAGCTGGAGGAGCCGGAGGAAATGTTCGTATGACCACTGCACATTAAGCAGACAGTCAGTAGCTCAGTGCAGCTTTTCTTCAAGTTAGACCCACATTCAACTAAAAACATGCCTTTGTTCACTGTTGCACTGTATCTGGTTTGCTACAGCCAAACCCATTTATTGCTTTTGTTGTTTTTATCAGAATTACGATAACAGAGAGAATTACTGTAAGAAAAGTAACAAATGCATCTGGACATGGCTAAGATAACAGCTTAAAGCAGGATCATGTAGACGTTTTATATTGTCAGGGGGCTATAAATTTCCCCGCTGGCCATTTTCCTCCAAGGATGAATTCAGAGCAACTTTCTGAACCTGTCAGTCATACTCTGAACTTATAGAAGTGTCTATTTTTATTTTCTAAAAACTCCCAAAGCAGCTTTATAGGAACAGTCTCCTGGTGCCCTGTGGTAATAAATGTTCTCAGAGTTTCACAGCCACATACTTCTCAGATTTAGGAACTTTAAGCAGGTGTTGCTGTAAAGAAATCATTGCAGTTGAAACCTGTGTATGGGTGTATGGAAAACATGTTGAAGTTCTGCTTTGCCTTATATCATAAAAAGTTTTTTATTTTATTTTATACCAAATGTCAACTCAGACGTTCTAATTCAGAGGTCAGTATCTACAAACAAGCAACTGCAATGACTGAGCTGTGACCTCGTAATGGTATGTTATCTGTGACAGCTTTGGCACTGGCTTTGTCATTGTCCTGGTAGCTCACTCAAGATAATTAGCTGTGGGAAAGTGGAGTGTCTTGTCCCTTTCAGGCCTGTTTGTTGATCAAAGGCATTTGACAGAGTCACTAATCCCTTCTGACTGGCTAGAACAGAGCAGTGGCATTGGAGTGTGGAGTGGCAGCTGACACCCATAAGGACTTTAAACAAGCCAACACTGTTGGGCAACACTTCAGCTAATGTCTAAGACTGCTCATTGTAAATCTGAGAACTTATCCAACATGTGCCTATTCAAAACACAAGGCTAGTGTTATTTCACTGTTCTTATTGTCAAGAAATAAAATTAAAAGAGAAAAAACAACTATGCTTTAGCCAGTCTCTGCATATTTTCCAACTTTCTTGTTGTGACACTGGCATTCAGACTAAAACAATTGGTTTAGCAGCATTTCCCCTACCATTATATTAGGGGGGCGCCCCGCACCACTCGAAGGCACCCCCGCCGCCCCTTGAAGGTGAAGTTAATTTTATTTTATATATAGCACCAGATCACAACAGAGGTTATTTAAGGTTACCTTTTCTTATAGAACAGGTCTACATCTTGTTCTTTTGTTAAAAAAACTGTATAGCCTCATGTTATTTATGTTATTTACACAAATAACATAAATCAATAATATCATTTCTGTCTGTACATGGTCGTTTGTTTCTCCTCTGCTATCTGTATTGTGCACAGCGGTGTTCGGCCCTGATTATTAACTATCCCCACTGTGTGTGATCGTCACAACATTGTGTGTGTAAATAGAAATTTAACATGGCATGTTAACTTCACATTCTCTATTGCAATATAAGATATGGAGAAGTTGTAAACCATCACACTTCAGAAGTTGGAAACATTAAATGTTAATATTTTTCTTAAGAAATTCCTTAAAATAATGAATCAGCCCTGTGATGGACTGGTGACCTATCCAGGATGTACCCCACCTCTTGCCAAGCGACAGCTGGTATTGACCCCAACACCCCTACAACCCTTGGATGGATTGATGGATGAATCAGGTATTAAAATATTGCTTAACCTTCATGGGATTTTTTTCACAAATTGAACAAATGACTGTAAAGACTCCAACAATGTGCTGAAATATGCAAAAACATTACAGAGATTAAAGAATATACAGATTTTGGAACCAATTCAATGTGTGTTAAACCCCTTTAATTTTATTAGTAGAACGTATTGATTGGCGTAGCTTCAAAAAATGTAAAAAAAATCTTTTACTAGAAAATGACTTTCTAACATGTTTTATAAGAGATATAAGATGGTTAAAACTAAATAAAAGGTCTTGGTTCCTATTTTTGTTCTTTCCTGCAATTCAAATTCAAAATCCTCTGCCAGTCTATTCTTTTGCACTCCTTCGGTCTCTGTCTTCATCACCTCCTTCTTATGTGGTTTCAACAGAAGCTCTCGAGTTGCAAACTAAAATGGGTCTTGTGGTGGACAACAAATATGGCAGCCTCTGTCACTGGGGAGTTTCGCTCCATGTCTGTTGTTAAAGCCATTTGGGAAATTAACTGAACAGCCAGTTTTCTAAGAGCATCTTGTGGACAACACAACAAATGCTCAAAGAGAGTTAATGGGTTTTCAGTCACATCAGTCTCTGACAAGCCTGTGTTTAATTTCAAACTCAGAATATTTTGGCTCAGTTCTAATAGACAGTCTTAGCTTGATGGGCATGGTTTAGTGTGTCAGATTCCTTAAAGACTGGAGCTTTGCTCCGTGAAGCAAAAGATTAGTTTTTGTGAGTGGATTTAAAATGTTAATTAGGATCCTAACAATTAACCCTGATGAAGAATTATGGTTTTAACTGAGTGAGCTCGGTTTCACTGTAATTGTTTTTCCAATAACTCTTATACATTTTGGTGATTTTCTCTCATTCAAATGTTACAGACTCTTTACTGTATTTAACTGTTTATTAATGAATCAGTATATATTATGAAAGCAATTTATATTTAAGATTAATCTTGTATTAATCCATACCAACAGGCAACTGATGAAATAGACGTTTTAGTTTAGTTTAGTTTTGTGTCATATATCGGTGTGTGTGGATAATTTAGCAGAATAGAAGACTGGATGTTGTAGATTGGATTATCTGGCAGACAAAAATCCATTGCCTGTAGACATTTAACTGATATGTTGAGTATTAAGGTATCTACCTGTCATTTACATTAATTGTGAACATATGGTCATTATGTTGGTAGAAAATCCTGTTGCAATTACATTTCTCAGGAAAACATAAACAGGATTTCAGTTTAGTTGTATAGGAGATTTTTAGGGTTGAAAACTGCAGGAGTTGGTTGATTAAGATCAAGATTCTCTTATCCCTCTGTTGTTTGCCACAATATGAAGATTCAACTGTAAGAGCATCTCTTCACTACTCTAGAGAAAGTGGATGTTTAAGTCACATGATTCATGTACATTATGATTAATTCACTAAAACTCCATTGCTGTCGCATAAGTTTTCCACCTCAGCTTATCTACCACAGAGATGTGACATGTGAGTAACTACATCAGAATCAACCTCTTAGAGTTGAATTAAACCAGCTCTACAGCCCTCTGCTCTACCAGCTGAGCCTTCAAAGAGGATTACAGTAATAAATAATACAGTATAAAGCAGTTTTAACAAAAATGCAGAGGTAGCCCTTCCTGCATTGCATTTCCATTTTGTTCTAGTGCAACATACAGGGGAATTTTAATCCCTACAGTGGAACCAACATTGACTAACTGATCATCCTGCTTCTTGTTAGGATTTATGTGAGAGAGTGCTTAGATATTTTTTAAGTTGATTTTAAAATTCATTGCTAGTGTTTTAGTTGATCACTGCTTTACAGCTTCATATTATAAGTAAGGACTTCAGATCACAGAGCTAAAGATGGCGTCTTATTTTATTTCACCAAAAAGCTCAAAATCCTTCAAAATTGTTTGTTTACAACGATACATGACAAAGAGAAGCAGTAAATCCTCATTTCAAAGCCTTCAATTAGACAATGTTTACCACTGTTTCATGCTTACCACAAATCAATCATGAAAATAGTTTCCGTTGTTTCCTGTCAGCTACAGCAAGATCCCATTCACTGTGAAAATCCAATACGTCCTGTTAGCAGAGCTCATACATTAATTTATACACATAAAAATTCTTTTTAATAGCTGTTCTTCTGTGGAAACACACTGCCAGCCAGCTAATAAAGTTAGTCTTTAAATGAGTTAAAAATGTGAAGAGTGCATCTTTCCATGCTCCCATCAGTGTCGTGTCAGGACAGAAGTCTGGCAGCAGAAATGCTGCACATCTCTATGGCACAGCCGCACTAATTGCTTTGTCAGCCAGGAATCCCGGCAAAGCAAATTGAATCTGGGTGTCATAATTGTTCCTGCTGCACTTCTAATAATGTGAACATGTTATTTAATACATAATATAAAGATACAATGTACTGTTATGGGTGTTACAGATTTTATTTTCAATAATAACTCCAAATTTCTTTATAGCTCACTACTGATAAGGCCTGAAGGATAAACAATAAATAAAGAAAATTTTAAAAGTGGGAAAAAATGACTAATCTGTTGTTAAAGTAATCTGACTGAACGTTTAAAGCAATTTTCTAAGCAAAAATGCTAACCAAGCTCTCATTCTGGCTTCTTGAATGTCTGTTGTTGTGGACTGTTGGTTTTACAAAACATCTAAAGAGGTCACCTTGGACTCTGGACTGAGTATAGATGGAAATTTTAAAACTATATTGATATTAGACATAATACAGAGCGGACAACCTTCATGTATAAAAACCTACCGAGTTTATTTGGAAGATGACTTTTTTTGCGACTGAGAGATCACTTGGAGGACCTCATCAACAAGCAGCTGCAGCTGATAAAAAATATTACTCACTACCAGCAACTCAACGATAACACTGCCAGGTGTCTTTTTAAACTTCTAGGCCAAAAACCTTTGGAACAAAAACTGGGATTTTACAAGCAACTCTCTCAAACACAGTTCAGCTATGAAGGCTAAAAAGTTTCATTCCTTCAATACAGAAAACTAAAAACATACAAACATTGTTTGTTCATCGTGATAAATAAGGCCTACATGTTTACAGGAAGCTTAACTTGTTTCTGTTGTGAAAATCTGACTTATTTATTTTGATTATAGGTTACCATCACCAAGACGGGAAGGAGGCTCTGCGGGAGACTTGCGTGGGAGGACATAAGTTCTGATTATATTGGTGCATGTCCTATTAGTTCCCAGTAGAGGTCAGTGAAGGTCATGAATTACATAATGTTCCTCTAGGTCAAAATATATTAAATTGAAAATGCTGAAAACATATTTTGCCTGGATATGTTTGGTCTAAACCAAGCGCCAGAGCACATATTAAACACTATGCTGTAATGAAATTGCCTCAGGCTTTGGATTGGTGTTCAAACTCCATATCTGCCAAAGCACACACTGGAGATCATTAAAAGTGAGAAGAGATGGAGTTCCATTTGCCAGCCACCTTACCAAACTCTGAGACCATCTATTAGTTTGGCACAGCAGTCCTATATCTTCTCTGTTTATTGCTCTATCTAAACAGCAATGTCAGTAAGTACGTGCTCTGACACAAACAGAACTTCAGTTGCCTGAAATGCCATTCTTTTCATGTCATGGTTGTTGGGAAAGGCGCCTCGGTCCAGGATTAAACAGACACTCTAATGTTCTTATAAACTGGTGTTTCAATACTGTTCTGTTCCCAGAAATGGGAGTACCTTCAAAACTGCTGCAGGTTCATGTGGAGTCTAAAAAAGAAATAAACAAATACAGGGATTTCATGTGGATATGGGATCATTAAAACTTTCTGGTTCATTTACGGCTCTGCCCATGTCAAGTAGCGGTAAAATTCACTGAACTTTTCCTCACGTCTCATCACTATAGCCAACTGAATTTGGTCAACTCAATTAAACCCCTTGAGCTTGAGTCACAGCATGCCCCCTGGAGTGAAGGTAGTGAGTGTGGAAGTTCACCTTTGAGTCATTCGAATCATTTGCAGGAAGACTGGCTATTTACAGGAAGACTGGCCCTCTGTGCTGTTGATGTCTAAATCACGAAGGTCAGACTGGAGTTTTAGGCTCTGTAATTTAACCAAATCAGCCCCTATTCACTTTATTCATACATTTCAGTCAGATGGTGATGACCTGAGTAGCAGTTTGCAGAACTGAATGTTCTGAACTTAGTTTCATGCCAGTACTATGCAAAGTTAACTTTTATTATTACAGTGAATTTTGTTGTGTAAAGGTCATTTTAACCCTGCGTGAGTCATATACACATTTGAAACCCATGGCTTTATAACATGTATTCAAATTATATGCTCTGTATTAGACACGTTGATTAGCAGTCACATAATATTATCAATTCCAGAATAGTAAGTGCAGAGAAGACATTTACTGAACTGGCCTGAATACTATATAAATCTGGTTAGAAGACATAAAAGGAAAACATTAAATAATACAATTGAAGCAAAGCATTACAATGTTTGTGTAGCCATCAGTAGTCTATCAGTCAAATACTCAAACCCTCACTTGTCTGACTCTTGAAAGATGTCAGAAGGTTCTTTCGGTCTCTATTTGTTTAGTTCCCAATGATCTGTAGGACCAGTAATTCTTGGCTGCATGACAGAGGTTAAGTTGCCTGGTGCATCTCTGAATTAAAGGGGCACTACAGTTCAGATCCAAGTGTTACAGTAGCAGTAACACACAAATATTACTCTGCTCCTCACATCAGCATTTTTTACATAGTGATATTACTGGCCATTATGGCAGCACCACACGATACACACCTATCTACAGTCCACTGTTCTTAACCTGATTAATCTGATTTCAGACATTTAAACATACACATTTAACATCTGAAACAGGTCTGATACTACAACCAATGCTGATTATTGGCACTAGTTAGAGAAATAGTGGACCAATCAGAGTTTAGGGAGCAGGATGACGAATGGGAATAGTTAGCTACCTAGCTACGTCTATGAAAATTAGCAACAGATGTGGACTAATTTTCTGTACATAATGAAGCCAATCTGGACTTGAAATGTACCACTACCGCAGCATCTGTGTCAACTGTAAACAACAGATACATCACTCACTAATAAGAAAAACAGAAAACACAATAGTTGCTCATTCATTTTTCTGCTGATCAATTAATAATGGCTAAATTCTTAACCCGCTGTCGTCTTTGAACGCTTACCACATAGAGTAACTAATTTCCATTTCCATTATCAGTTGCTGATCTGTATGCTGTAACAATGTATTATCATATATACCCATACATGTATAGCTGGTCATTTAAGCAGCCTGCTGAGTTATACATTTTAATTAAATAAAAAAAGCATTACACACTGCTAATTAGTTTTTGCCATACTTCTATATTATAGCAGCACTGTTGGTCCCTCCCACAGGTTTACACATTAGCGTATCACCCTGGGCTTTTGGTGCCCCACTGGAGCAAAGGGCAATTGGCATTAGACAACTTTCCTAAATTAGGTCAGTTTGACTTTGTTGGCAGGTTGTCAGTAAAGGTCAAACTATTCCTTTCCACAATGTGAAGCAGGGAAGCATTGGCAGGTATTAACATATTAATAATGTGCTGTTCTCCATATAAATAGGCCTGGTGAATGAGTTAATTCTCTCACCAGTTAAAGGTCAGTCACAGAGCAACTTGTCTGGGTGACATGAAACAGGAAGAATACCAAGTAGACTGAAGGAATGCAATACTTTCTCACCCTGTGAAATGTTTTTTACTCTTCTATTTTTGAAGTGCATCCAGAGTGAAGTAGTATGACATGATTTAAAATGTCTAAATAATTGCCTAATATTCTTAATGATACTGCTTCATACCCTTCACATTATCCCAAATGCCATTTATTTACATGCCTATGGCGCATTCACTGGTCTGAGTGGTTTTTCATGCCCTGCTTCCACAGAAGCTGAAGCATGAAATAAATTTTACATGAGCTGAAGCTAATCCGCGGCGGTCTGATTAGGTGCTAAAAAGGGAGTAATTCACCAGATAATGAATACAGCTCGATAAAACTGTTCTGCAAATGTCAATGATGACGCATAATCCCTCAATAACTGTCACCATTTTTTTTCTTCTCCTTTTCCCCCGATGGCTTTTCAGTCTGAAATTCTTTTGTAATTCAAAACAAAATAGATGTAGGGCGATGTCAGATATAAATATGCATATATCGTGTAACAAACATGTTTTAGACATTAAGTGATCGCACATCAATAAAAGTGTTTTACAGTCTGTCCTGCCATGTAATCACAGGTTTCAGCTCACACCAACAGCTTGACATCTGTCATTCAGACTAAGGTAGCAGCTTGCATGTTTCTCAGTCTTCCACGCTGGTTTATAAAATCTCTGCTTGCAGCCAAAAACATAAAGTACAAAAGAGGCAGGCATCCTTACTCATGACTGTCAAAACAGAGGTAGACTTCTAGCATTTAAAAGAAAGAGGCAGAATGGAGAAAAGCTCAGCAGGGAGTGAGGTGAAGGAGAACTGGCCAAGAAAAGGTCCAGGTTACACTGTTATCTTTCCAAACACACAAGGACACACACTCATCCAAGCAACGGCGGCGTGCCCATTGTCTGCTGAAGGCGAGGCATTCAGGTGACAATGTGACAGTAGCTATTGTGTGCCACTCCTGAGATGGGTAGTTTACAATGGATTGGCAAAGCTGTGGCAGCCTGTGGCACCGCAGGGCTGTCAGCACGCTCCGCCGGCATACCTTGGCAGGGCCGATGTGACATTTAGTTGGCCGTTGCCCTGCTGGTCTCTTCTTTGAGCTGGAAGAGAAGATAATGACATGGCTCAGTCTCCTAGCTGGAGATATGCCCTGTGTGCCCGATATCACACATAACCTTTGACATTTATGTAGCAATATTTGTCATTCTCATTTATCACAAGCTCACCCTGATGAATTTTCTGCTTTCCACAATCACTCATGTCCTTGCTGAATCTAGGAATCAATATTGAAATGTCAACTATTGCATGCCCGTTTGTATGAATGTGCTTTTGTGTTTCAGTATTATGATGCAAGCTGCACAAGTCGTGTAGAAATTCATCATTGGTTCTTAATTAAAAAAAAATAAAAATAAGATAAATTGCAGATAAATTGGGAGAATGAGAGGGGAAAAATAAAACATCTCCCAGACTTTGAACTATCTTTGAAAATCTTATATCTGTATTTACCAGAAGTGTGTTAGCAATGACACAAAAATTACCACAGAATTAACTTCATCTGAAGTTAAATCTAACTTGATTATTAGCCTGATACGTTCTGTAAAATTGGTCCTGTTTTTTTGGTTTAAATGTGTTCATTTACTGAAACAACCAACATTGTGTAAAGTCTGTCTCGCTAGGTCCAGACTACACAATATTTATGTCTGATAATGTTCACAATTTCAAATAAAACTATTATTCTAAATTTTTGCTGTGACCGACAGATATGACAGATAACAAGTTAGTACCTGACACATCATTGCTCTCCATTGGTGGCTGAGACTTACTTAATATATAATATTTATTGTTAATTTATTTACATATTTAATTTATTTATCTATTTTTATAAAAAACCTCTCTATACTTGAGAGGACTTTATAATGGGTGATGTTCAAACTTGTAGCACTAGCAGCAACATTATCATTCCTTTTTCACGCTCTGTGCCATTCAAGTCTTTGTGTCATTGTGATTTGGCATCAGTTATTGTCCACAATAAAAACAATACACAAGATAAAACAATGACATGTCGAGTTGGGTCCAACGTCCGGTTCCAGCATCCTACATTTGCTGGGTCACCATAGAAACAAGGCTGCGCCCAATAACTTTGTTGAATTGTAAGTGTACAGGGGTAGAAACTAAGTCCAACCTTAAACACTAACCTTTGTGTTTTCATTATTGTAAAATTAAACAATAAGATTTATTTTTACATGAACTAAAGAAACTATTAAAATTGTGAGGGAATATGGTTTTCAAGCACAGGTAGGCAGATATGGTGATTTCCAGTTTTATTCCAAGCTCAGCTAACCAGCTACTCACAGCTGTTTTATAATGGTAATTACATACTTTATTGATCCCCTTGGGGAAACTATTGTTGGATAGCTGCCAGACAGTAGATGGCTGCTCTACCACAGGGTTTTGGTATCTTGAACAGGGACACCTCAGTCAGGAGGTGTTGAAACCCCTAACCCTGGGGTTCATAGGCAGCTGCTCTAACAACTGAGCTTCCATATTAAATGTACAGATATCAATCTACTCATGTAGCTACCAGCAAAAAAGCAAATAAGTGTATTTCCCAAAATGACTACCATAGATTGACCTAATATTTAACCTAATAATTGGCCTACATTGATCAACTGGTCAACTACTGTAATAGCTGTAATTGCAGTTGTGAATTTGCTGAGGTGAAGTGAGTAAGTAAAGTGAAGTTATAGGTTTGATTCGCTTGTTGTTGTCAACAGTTTTTCATAGTTTTTCAAAATTGTAAGGTGTACAGTTGTTCTTTTCCCTTCTTTAATTTTATGGTTCTCTACCAAGTAAAAATATATTTATATCACAGCCTCATGCAATTTGTACCACTACTGATTCTGAAACAAACAGGAAAATACAGTGGCCCCATTCATTTTTCTTATGCTGTAGAGCCTGTGCTCCATCAGTTGGAGCCTACTCAGATCAGAGAGGCAGAAGATATGTAGCTTGTGCTGTATGAGAGTTTAAGAAGGCGGAGGGGCGATGGTGGTGGGGGTATACACAAAACAGCAGAACAAAGTTTAGTTGCTGAGGCAAAAAAGGAACTCTACAAGCTGTGGGGTGGCTTTGAATCAGATTCAAGCTGTGCTATCAGAGAAGTCAAGCAGCTCATTATTACATGAAGTGCATATTAAAGGGGGATTATAGATGTGACAGTGGGCTCAAATGCTAATCCTCTTCAACAGGTGCAGGAGTGTTGATTACGGGAATGCTCTGAGTGGTTCAATGAGTTTCCTCACTGCTGCTGCAGATAGTCCTGAAAAATCTTTATGTATATAGATATTCAGTTTTTATATACAACGTTTTCAGATTTTAGATTGCCTACAAAACAGAAATACCTTTACACCATCTCTAAAAATGTACCTTAAAATAAAACAGACTGTTGTTGTATTTACATAGGTGAGGACATGTCAGCGTTTATTGTGTTTTTGAAAATACAGAGCGGCTGAAAAAAGCAGTTTCATCAAACAGCTATTCAGGTTTTCTGATGTTGTAGCAGCTTTTCAGATGCAGGAGTGAATGCTGAGTCAGTGTGATTTTTAAATTGAACCTGGCACAAACATCTTCTAGACGTCTTTTCTGTTAATATGTTCTCATGGGGAATATTTTCTTTCCAAAAATATTCATTGTCATTAGGTGATCAAAGCAGAACACAAGAGAGGGAAACAGGGAAACCTTTCCAATAAGCTCAACGAGGGCAATCCTCTCTACTGTCTGGTTGTCATGGTAACTTATTAGACACTAGGAGGATTACAGTGTAGGGATGCACATTTTTCAGCCTTATTGGTCTTTTTGCACAATTAAATACTTTACTTTTATTTTGGTGCAAGAAAGAAATGTGTGAGCTGGCATCAAAATAAAAAAAAATACTAACAAAGCAAACTAGTTGATTTCTCCCTTTTGGGAAAGACTTGTAAATAAAGCTTGTATGTCTCAGACAAGCTGTTTCTACATTACCAATGGTGCCATTTTGGTGGAAGCGCCCTCAGAGCACAGCACGACAAACATTGCACAAGCTGCCAGATGGTGGCATTCATGCCATAGGGCACACACTGGAACAATGCAGTCGTCCTTTGTCAGAGAGGGTGTTAAATACATATGAAACCTGTGGGAACAATTAAGATAAGAAGCACTAATGAATTATATGAATTGTAACGCATGAAAGTTGGAAAAGTCTGTGTAAGTGCACAGAAAGGGTTAGAAAAGGAAAATATAACTAACTGCATTGTTTACAGGGTATCTGCAGTGTTCAAGTTTAATTTGCTTGTATTGCAACAGAAGACTGTAGTACAAGGAGGTGGCAGAATGTAATCGAATACTATTTTACAATGAAGGTTCAGATCAGTTCAATTAATTATTTTTGGAATTGCAATAATTAGCTAATTAATAGTTTAGTCAACCGAAATGTTATCTGACATTTAAACATTTTTCAACTTTTACTTCAACTCAAGTTTTAAAACAAACTAAGAATTTGCTGCTTTTTTTAGTGTGATAAAAGTCAATAAAATATCTCTTAGATTTGTGCACAGATGTACAAGCAAAGCAATTTAAAAACAGCAGGGAAGAGAAAATATTAAAGAAATCAGTAAATAAAATGTAAGATGTTTTTAGACCTTAGTCTTTTTTATGAGAAAACTAATTTCAAAGCTTTAAGAGACCCCGTTTTAACATTTGTTCTGTAAAAAACACCAGACTTAGTCTGCTGTAAAATAGATTATATAGAGGAGGCAGTGATGAGCAGGTGATATTGAATGAGACCCAGGTGATGTGAGCCAGGTAAACACGCACAGTCACCAGCACTGACACGACAGCCCTCCCTAATCTATGAGAAACACAATAGGAATTTATAGAAGGGACTTCTCAACTGCCTGCTACTGCTTTACTGCTACTGCGTTATCTCACTTTGGACAGCTGGCTAGCGGCACTGTGGTTGCCATGGAAACATGCACGATTTCTGACAGAGAGAAATAAGACACAGAGCAGTTTTATCATAAGGAGTTTCAAAGATATAAGGGAAACAATAGAAATAATCTCGTCTGAGTGTATGAAGAACAGTACTCTCCCTACATTACTAATAACTGCAACTTGTTAAACAGTTTCCCTCTGGGACTAATAAAGTGTTTTGAATCTTGAATCTTGTGTTTGATAAAGCAGAATGACGGGAATATCAAGAAACTGCAAACTGCTCGTGACTCGGGGAAACAGATGCAGTTCAGAGCTGTTTAACAATGTTTTACTATTGACTAATTGCCTCACCGTTTGTTTGCCAGGAGACTCTGAAATCTGCGCCTGCAAACAGCCACAAGGCACACTGCCCAGTTATTGGAAATAATAATATACAAAAATGTCTTTTACAACCAAGAAATAAGGGCTCGCACAGATGGTTCATATTTCCTGTTGCCTTTGAACTCCTATTAAACCTTCCCCTTTTTTTCTCTTTCCTTCCTCCTCCTGATTTGAAAGCTAATGATGATCTGCAGCTTGATTCATAGACTGATTATAATTTCCTTTGTTACGTGGTGCAATGTTTTAAAATGTTTAAAGTAAAGTTACAATATGTCTGCACAGCAATGACCTTATGCCGCTTTAAAAATGTTTAGTTTGTTGTATTTTTTGGTGTTGTCTATTATTAGTTTCCAGTTGCGAGGAAATTCTGATCCTGAACATCTCAGACAGTCTCCTACATATTTCTCCAAACTGGAATACAACATAAAGCACAGGTGGATTAAAAAGATATCTGGTACATTCTAGATTGAATCAAGCTTTCTGTATGTTGTACAGGCAGCTTAATGCCTCTGTGATGAAAAAAACTGGTGTCATGTTGTATTTTTATAAAACTGCACAGATATTTTCTAGAATGTAGATGTCAGGTGATCACAAGCAGCAGGTGTAAATTGGCCATTGTTGTCTTATTGTCTAAAAATCACATATGCAACTTAACTTAATTGTGGTTAAGTTAGAGAAGGAGAGTAGTTGCGTTTAAAGTAAAGTACATTTTTAACTTAGCGAGCCTTTCCCTAAACTTAACCAAGTGCTGTTCACGTCTAAACATAAAGAAAAAGTTTACTGTAACTGTAATCAGACAATCTAGATACAGCAAGATAAGATATTTTGGAAGAAAATATGTTGATATTTTATTGATATGTTCAGTATCAACCTCCATTTACATAAATTAACATATTGTCATTGTGTTAACAGAAAACAACCTGGTTGCATTTATGTTTGCAGCTGTAGTTTACATGATTTTTAGGAGACACGGTTGAAATAGAGCCCCTTTTGGTGCAGACAATGAGGTAAAATACAAAATAAAAGTCAGAGAACTGGTTGATAAAGCACAATAATATACTTTGTTCCAGTCTTAAACATCCAGTACTCCTGAAAGAAAAGAAGTGGGCATCATCAATATATCAATATGTGAGACAGAGAGACCTCTCTCTATCATAAGCGGTCGTACAACTTTTTTTAAGAGTGGGTTTTATGTTGGATGTCTCTATTTCATCATCCATCAGTTTAGGTGAGGTGCCTTCTCTTCCTCAGGCCACTCATTTATGAAACTTTTAGTTGTCCACCACATGTTCTGTGACCTTACCTTTCCCACCCACCTATACACCTGCTTTTATTTGTGAACATTCATGTTCATGTTTTGTCCATTTGCATCTAGCCATCCTGGCAGTTTTCTGCTCCTGATTCCTGTTACTGTTGCTTTGTTCCTGTTCTGAAGCTGCCTGTACACACCTTTGTTTTCATCTTATTGCCTGATGAAATCACTTCAGTGGACCAGCCTACCTACCTGCAATTTTGTGTTGTCTTTCCCAGTTGCCTGTTTTCTCCTCTATCTACTGGCAGTTTAGGAAGTCAGTCCACAGGTTTAGCCAGTGCTACAATTTTAAACAATTTCCACTTTACGTAAGTAAGTAACACATTATTCTATGCTAGATATTTGGCCTGGATAAAGACTGCAAGTTTTCATGACTGCTACATTTACAACAGACCTATTGTAAATGAACAAGAGCCCAGTGACAGTACAACCTATTAGGTTTCTTCACTGGTATTCCTCTGAGAAAATCACAAATGTAGCAGAAAATCTGACAAATATGTAGTGGGTGTAGGAGTACTGGGATCACGGTGATGGATGTAATAGTAGCACCAAGAGTAGCACTGTGTCCACACCAAATGAGAGTACTGCTCCTACCGACTGTGAGGCTGTCTGCTGTAAGATGTTGATTAGTTGCTAATTTTGCCTGGAGCAGATCCACCAGTAATTTAAAACATGGCAGAAAGCGCTTCCCATTACCATTACGCTTCCCATTACAAGATAACTGTACAAATACAAATAAAAGTGAATTTGATAGTCACTTTTCCATCACTGTAACCCTCTTAATAAATACTTATTAAGGCCTCAAAGATATAAATGCAAATTCTTCTGCTTGGAAAATGGAAAAAAGTGCTACTGAGAATCCTGTACCAAAACATTTCAGCATTTCAAATTATTTTTCTAATTGGAAGTGCTAATGATTAACCTCTAATAGGGGAAGGTTGGGTTGTGGCAATTAGACCTGAATCAGTTGTTTGCTTGCAGAACATCCTGATAACATTTATCACTGACAGCAGTATAATGTGATCGTAAATGCTGATATGAGTCATAAGAAGCAACCGATAAAAAAAAAAGTGGCATCAGATGGTTCTTTTTAAACAATGTTATTAGCATCAACATTATAAAGCTGTGAGTACATGCTGTTCATAATAATCATTTTGTTTAAAATTGTACCTGTTCTTGTTCGTATTGTTACTACATTTTGGTTGTTAAACTACAAAAACGAACAATATTTACATATTTCAAGATTCAGAGCTTTAAAACTGAGTAAACAGCTGGCATGAGTTTAAAAATGCACTAAATATATAGTGTAAAATAATATCTTGACTCTCAGCCCGAGAGTTGGTGGGTTTGATTCCCAGTCTTGGCTATATGCTTAGGTGTCCTTGGACAAGACACCGAAACCCCGTAGTAGCGCAGTTCTATACATGCAGCTGTCCAAACAACAATTTCCCCAAGGGGATCAATAATTATTATTATTATTTTGTCACTCACCAAAAAAAAAAAAAAAAAAACAAAACAAAAAAAAAA
>OMLM01003929.1:26733-63168 GCA_900302695.1 Helostoma temminkii | reverse complement strand
TCCCATCTGGCTATAACTAAATTTAATCATCTCTAACTCTGCAGATATGTTCTATACATCCATCTGGTGATCAACGACATGATTATGCTGACTGTTTCAGTGATGGTGCAAATCCTAAGCTACACCGTTTCTCTGAGCTTTGCTCCCTGCTGCATCATGCTGCTCATCTTAGTCACTACCAACAGGTCTGTGTTTGTGCCTAAGAGAATATTTAACAATTATTCTGCATGCATTTCTAAATTAATCTCTTGACTCTAGCACAGCCACAGCACAGTTTGTGTTAATGTCTGTCGCTCAGACACAAATGTCCACTGGAATGGCTGCAGTAGGGTTTGATGGTATAATCAATATGCAGAAACTTTAATGAGGAAATGTTTATAGATGATAAGTGTATGTGGGTTTTGGCTAAATAAAATTGATATTTGGAGTGTGTTCAGTAACCACATCACTGACTGCCAGAAATGTTTTTAACTGAATTTTCATATCCCACCACAACTCATACTATTAGTATGAGATTATTAATGCACCAAACAACAAGAGACAACAACAATTAAATGTTAACGCATCTAACAGCTACACATAAACTATAGCAACCTTTAAAAGAGCCAATTATTATGTCTTTACCCAGGAACAGCCCTCTGAACCTGGCTGGCATGGCAGTGGAGCGTTACATTGCTGTGTGTCGACCTCTACATCACAGTCAGATCTGCACTGTGCAGCGAGCCTACAGACTGGTTGCGCTGATCTGGGTTGTCTCCGTAATCCCCCCCCTCACAGATATCATCATTGTCCTCGCCAGCCAGTCCCTGTCCGTCTTCTCAAAGAGTGTCATCTGTTACATGGCCTACGTCTATAACACACCGTACCACCAGACTCAGAGCGTGGTTGTCCAGGTGATCAAATAACTGATCAATGTTTACTTATTTATGATTTATTTATTCATGAAATGTCATTGAGATCAAGATTTCTGTAGCAACAGAGAATTATACACACATGACATGACATCAATGACAATTAGCATTTTCAAGTACCTGCAGTAATGTTTAAGGTTTCTTGAGTATAGGGTATAGCTCCATAATGCTCAGAGAACATTTTATTTTTTGCCATTTTAAGATGTGAAACTAGTTGTTGCAACATAGAATTCTCTTAATTTTTTATATTTATATAAAAGAGTACACCGTGAGTTGTCAACAAAGCTATTATCTAAACTGAAATTATTTACTATAATGGTGCAGTGTATCAGTCCTCTCAGTTTAGGACATGGATGTGTTTTGCACATTATGTGGACATGAAAGGAAAACCCCAAAAAATATTGTTATTGTGTTTTTAGAGTTTAGAACAAATTAGACAGACATAACTGGCAGACAAACTTGTATTATAAAACATATATTAAGTTATATAAGTTATATTGGTGAGCCTACAGATGGTAATGTAAAAAAAAGCTATTGTTTTTTCCTAAATAATGTTCTTTATTTAGGAAACACTTTTTGAACTTTGCTTTCTATAAATGTGTTTTCAAGCCATTAGCAACAGTTTAAAATCTTTTAGTGAAATCCAACTTAAAACTACATTGAAGTAAACATCAAAACCAACATAAAGCAGTTACTGAAGAAACTTACTGCATCAGTAGCCTTTCACAGAACTGCCTAATGCAGAACAGTCATCATCCGCAACATGAATGCTGTCGTGTTTTTTGTTTTTTCTTTTCATTTCATGGCTTCACTTTATATGGTATTATTGAAATAACCAGAAAGTGTGTCTTCACGTCTTCTCTTCAGGTCCTTCTACTTTCCTTTGTCTTCCTGACTTTGATCGTCACCTACCTGAAGGTCTTCATCACTGCACGTGTAGTTTCGGGTTCTAGCCAGACTTCAGCAAGAAATGCCCGCAACACTATTCTGCTGCATGGAGTACAGCTCCTCATCTGCATGCTATCCTTCCTGTCTCCTCTCATCAACGTCATTTTACTAACCTTGTGGCCCCATAAACCCACCATAATCCTCTTCTCCTCCTTCCTGTTGACCAACGTGCTTCCTCGTCTGCTCAGTCCGCTCATCTATGGAGTCAGAGACAAGAAATTCATGAGTCACTTTAGGCTGCACTTCTGCTGTAAATACTTCAATGCTACAGAGAAGAGGTTGAGGCTAAAAGTAGGACCATGGAGATGGTCCAGAAAGGCATTACACTAAATTTTTTTCCAAATTCTATGGTCTATAATCTATGGTTGTGTGCATTTTGAAAAGCAATATTTGTCACAAAGGGGTAAAAAGTTATTTAAAATGCAGGTTTTACGTTCAAAAAGCTGCAGCTTACGCGCTCTGATAACCTGAGTTCCAAATACTGTCCTGCTTTTAGGAAAAATGGTTATTTTTATTATAGTATTTTTATTATCTCATGACTATATACCCAATAAAAGGAA
The DNA here is from genome assembly GCA_900302695.1 of Helostoma temminkii. Taxonomy (NCBI): domain Eukaryota; kingdom Metazoa; phylum Chordata; class Actinopteri; order Anabantiformes; family Helostomatidae; genus Helostoma; species Helostoma temminkii. The sequence goes on along the minus strand of OMLM01003929.1, from coordinate 60,749 downwards.
ATATAACAGACTTGTGGCTATACTGTGCATGTTGTGCAAGAAAATAAAAAGTTTAGAAAGGAAGAGGGAGTAGTGTCCACATTCAGATGCAAAACTAGATTTTGGCCACTAGATGCATCCATCAGCACAGACTTGCAATAGTCTATGAAATGCAGCTCACCATGAACCAATACAAATAGATTTCTGAATTTATGGGAATAATAAGAATTTTCAAATATCTTGGTCATAGAACAGTGTTCCCTGAAAGAAACTTCAGTCCCATAAACCAATTTTGTGAGTTGTGGTTGGTTTGCCACTGTACACTTAGTTTACTGTGATTAATCATTAATAAAACGCTAAATCTAAAACAATGTTTCAAATGTTTGTTGTAAATTACTGTGTAAAGAAGAGTGAAGAACAAATTCATCCATATATTCGACATTAGGTACATTTATGAGGTACTTAAAGTTACATAAAGTCCACTACCCTTTAGCTACTAGTGCGTTTGAACATTCAGCCTAACACGAGGAAAAAAGGAACAATATATAACTTTTGATACTAGGTTGTTAATGTTTTATGGTTGGATTATCACAACATTAGACAGTGATGCCTTGAGGCCAGTAAGCTGGTCTGCTTGATGTGACAGGCCTGACCATTTACAATCTTTAATGACATAATAGCCCCATCTGTCTAGTTGAGGACACACCAGTTAATTCTAATTTAGTTTCTTCCCAAATGGAAAAAAGCTTCTTCTGCCATTTGGAAAAGGTTCAGCAATAAATCAGATGTCAATAACTTTGCAACTCGCAACCTTAAGTGCAAAGAAATGTTAAGAAATGTTAGTAACAACTGCAATTGTTTTTCGACAAAGTACCAGGAGAAAATTTTACAACCTAGATAATCTTACCAAAAGAAATATGCACTGTAAAATTATATTCTGTGTTTTTAAATCTGTGAGGAACATAATATACAAAAGATTTTTTTTGGCTGAACCTGTTATATACCTTCTGTTATTTCAACACATTCAACACAAATTAAATGTAGAACACTCACATCTGATTATTTTTGTTCTGACAAAACAGACAACTGGGAGAATTATTTAATGTTTCTTACTAATCACACACAGGTTTTCAGAAATTTGATTTAGGTTGAATTCAGACTTTACCTTTGCCAGTTCTTACATTGTGTTTCCTGTTTCATGTTATCAAATGACAAATCTAGTCTGTTTCATTACATAAAGAAAAGAGTGTTATTTATTTATCTAAATGCTAAACAATCACATGTACTGAGGTTTTCATTTTGCTTTTGCATGGGTTGGACTGTGTCACCTGTACTGATTCCACTGAACCTAAGGTTCCCACTGAGGAACAGAACATTATGAACTTAACCACAGCCTCACTGGTGCTTACTTAAAGACATCACCAGCTTTACTATGTGCCTAATCATCAACTGCATCATGATGATACAGAGGCTTCTAACCTAGTCGTTTTTCCTGAAGCACAGTGCTTCGAAACATTGTTTCCAAGCGTGTATCAATCGGGCACTGCCACATCACCAAAGACATCTGATGAAGCTTCATACGCCGCTGCTGCTTCACAGTGCTTTGAAGTGTTAAACTAAACTATCAATGTAAGGGACATTAAAACCATTTAACAATGTCTGGTTGTGAGGATAGTGGGTGAGAGAGCCTGCCACAGTAGAAAATACTTTTTTTTTTTTTTTTTAAATAAAACCCTGTGAAAAATCCCTCTGCTCATCGTCACATTTCTTTTGTGGACAAGAATTGCCTCATGTACCTGCCATTCAATTCTGAGTGAGTGATAAACATGAGGGAAAAAATATGAGATCATACTGAATATATGGCAATCAGCTTCCAACAAAGCTGAGAAATAAATCACGTGCAAATGATGTTAGTGTTGTAACTATTGCAACAAGTCACAAGTCTTAAGAGACTGCCTTGACTTCAGTTTGCCACCAGATGTCACTGTTCTTGGTTCAATTGAAGCCCCAAAGCTTTGAATCTTTTTTGGCACAATTTCATGGAAATCCTTAAGGATTCGTGGAGGCTTCGGCTGCCGATCACTAGTGTGAGGTGTTCCAGCAAGATCCCAGATAATAGAAGTCAGCAGTAAAATGCTGGCTGAAGTTTCCAGAAGTTTTCTTCTAAATTCATGAACATTTACAAGAAATCTGATGAGATTTGATATTTAGAATAGCTGACTTGATGATCTTATATAAAAATATATTCTGACTGACTGATTTATTGATTTTTAGTTCAGAGATGAGTAGAATTTGATGATGCTACATTTTGACTCTTTCCATCCTGACTTTTCCTCCCCTGGCTACTTGTCCTTTATAATATATGTCATTCCCTCTTGCAGATATGTTCTGTACATTCATCTGGTGATCAATGATGATGCTGGCTGAAGAGTCTCAATCATCCAGGTGACGTTCAATTGAGTCATGGCAGCTGGACTTCTTTCTGTTGGGTCGAAACACTTCACTACTCATTTAAGTAGCTTTATCAGAAATGTAATGTCTTATATATTATAGTTAACATGTTTTATCACAAGTTAAATTAGCAGCATAAAAGCAGCCTTAACTCTCCTAGAAGGACAATCAAAACATATTCAATCATTACAGTAAAGCAATATTATGCTAATGAAATTAAACACCGTACTAGCCATGACCTAGACAACAAGACACAATCACAGATTTAGAAACCTGCAGACAGCCACAACTTGCACTTGCCTTGAATATTTACAGTTTCTCTCACTTATAATTCACATCACATCAGAAGGAAGTTTCACTTCACACTAACTATTTTCAGATTAACAACTGGTATAATGAACAAAAATGGCATCATGAATGGTGAATTTGTTGTGAAATGTGCAACACATTAATAACTCATGACTACACTGCTTTTAAATGTGTAAATGTGAACACTTCCATAGGCTAACTAGACCTGCAAGCAAATATAGATCCAAGTATTCCTACTGTTAAACATACAAAACCAGACAGTCCCAGCTTTAGTTCACAGCATGCTACTTTATGTATCCTGAAAATACTTGCAGTAATGTGGTGAAGTGGAGTAATAATCCTGTAGGTAACAGTATTCACAGTGAAGGAAAACTGCTGCAAGAACAAAAGCCACTAACGGCCCGCGAACAGCGTCGTCCACATAACAAGCGACGAACTACTGTTACAAACATTTAATGGCGGTGAACGCAGCTGTCATGAGACAAACGGTCGACAAACAAACACACACTGAAAGAGAAATCACTACAATAACAGTCAACTAAAGAGTTTTCTACATGCAACCTAACCCTAACCACCGATGAACACATTAGCTAGCATACTCTTCGACTAACGGGTCGCTAACGGGCGCGAACAGCGTCCTCGACGTGACAAGTGGTAATGGTCTGGCTACAAACTTACCAACATTATTGCTGCCCGCGTAACAAAACGAGCAGAAGTGACACTTTACCCCAAATTGCTCCTAAATGAGGTTTTTGTAGATATAATATCTCGCTAACAGTGTTTAGCGTCAGGTGTTTCAATCTGTAACTGCGTTAACGAACTGACTGCGAACCAAACCGGTGGGCGGGGTCATTGCAATTTAAATATCCCGCCTTCACTGCAGAAGGTGCGTTAGATTTAAATACCTGTGACAGGTGGGTCACTTTGTAACTAACGAACTATTAACGAACTGTTGATATTTATGCATCACTGTGCACTTTTAAAGGCTGCTTAAGTTAAGCTGTAGAATCTGGGACCTAGACACAGCTTTTTAAAAAGCTGTGTAATGTGTTTGCAGTATTAATATGTAAGTAATTAAGATAAGATAAGATAAGATTTCTTATTTACTACTAGTCAGTGCTAAAAGAAATGCACATTACCTTTACCATAGCTCAGTCTCAGCTTGGGCTGACAGGTCAGAGAAGTGGCAAATTGCTCCAAATAGATCATGAATGATTTGTCAGTGTCCCATATGAACAAATGAAAGTGCTTGAGGGAAGTTGTTTTGACCACTTTCTGGCCAAAAATAATTTACTGTGAAATGATCTGAACACATGAAGGCCTCATAAAGGGAACACTGGCAAAACATACACTTATTTCATTTCTTCAGTTGGTATTTCTCCATTAATCAGACAAACCTCATATGAACAAGCACCAAACAGCAGAAAATATAACACTGGTGACTTGTGGTTCTACTGTGCAAAGTAAATTCTTCGTGAGTAAAAGAGGTGAGAGAGAAAAAAGGCCTGTACCACTTTAAGATCTAAAAGTGCATTTAACCTACACATATGACAGAATCATTTCAAATAATTAATTTTTAAGTAAAGATCATGTTTCACTTTTCTCCTGGTCAAATAAATGGTGTTTTCATTCACAGCTTTGAAACTTGAACAGTTTGTTTTGGCATTGAAGAGAAAGTGAAAAGTCAGCAGCACACGTTATGAGGAAACTTAATAATTGCTATGCAGCAATCATCTGCATATCTCTGTGGATATAATAGAGGAAAATACAGTAATTAAAGAATCATGAGTTCATTAAATTTCATAAAGGACCACACAAAATCCCAGTGGTGACATATACATATAAAATATAAACACACTTCTTATTGAGTGCAGCAGGTTTGGTGTCCGTGGAGATGTAAAAATGAAAACTTTTAAATAGTATTAATATTAAAGTGACAGTAAAGTGGCCACTGAGTGGCGCAAACGCATCATAAAAGCAGTTTGACGCCACAAGCCCGTTTCTGGTTCGATCCTGCTCCGGAATGTGACGGAAAAAGCCGAAGTGTCCTTTCGGGAGAAGATTCAGATGGAGGAAACGTGCGTGACCACAGCTGAGTGTGTTACCTCTTCCCAGTAGTTTGTTGTTGGAGACAAAGGGAAGATTTGAGCAGCAGAAGCTCCGTCACTTCTGTCACAGTTGAGTCTCTGTCAGTCCTGAAAGTGTAAAAGTTACCGAGGCATCATGGGGTGATGCTGAAACCTGAGGAGGATCCTGATCCTGATCGTGTCAAGACTAAGGTAAGTCTTAATTACGATATGAGTATTTCTGTAATGTTCTGTGTTAGAGCCTTTATAATTACACTTAACCATTAGTTAATGAACTTTACTGCTGCACCAGTTTACTGTGATTAACCTTTTACTTCACATGGTGACTTCTCTCTGTATGAAGGTGTTTTAGAGGGTCACATTTTTCCACCGCTGTGATTTCGAGCTGCAGCGCTTCCATGTGCTGAATTATAGATCAACTTTATTTCTGTATGTGCACTGTGGCAGCTGCTGAGAGCTCAGCATGGAGCCTTCATGTTATTATAAACTCAGAGGGAGTAGGAGTCCCAGTGTCCCACTGTTAGGTGTCTTTCTGTTTGGAGTTTGACATGAAATGATAAAAAGGAATAATTATTGTCATTTCATAATTTCTGATTTCATAAAACTCACAGCCGAATGTATTATTTACATTCCTGAGTATGTTGACACAAGTCACCCATGTGATCATCAATTCCCCACAGATCACACTGTGCTGCGGTGGAGGAGGCTTTACTTATGTTTACTTTAAGCAGAACTACTATAGTCTGAAATTACTTAATAACAAACTGCATTTCTGCAATTTAACCAGATTTTGGACAAAAAACGTCAAAACACAGTCTGAATGTCTCTAAATCTGAAATGGGTCAGTTGAGGCTATAAGGCAGATAAGTCCACCTTTGCACTTTGATTATAACATAGGTATGTTTTTCACTCAGCTTTTCTCATCTCTTTGTGTATGAACAAAATGAATACATTTATTTCTCATAAAATATTCAGAAGCTTTTATTATGAAAGGTTTTTAATGTGGAGTGTTGAGCAGGAATTTCTAGCACAACTTTCCCTCCTGCCAAGATGCATGAAGACCTCCAGAGTTCCAGTCCAGGCCACATATTGAGGTGTTCTTGGATAACTGAAATTCTGTAGTATCATCATTGCATTTGTGCTGCTGTCAAACAACAATTTCCACATGGAGATCAATAAATGTGTCATTAATCTATATCTTATTGTAAGAGCTAAAACTGTAAGAGTTTTGAATTGGTACATTTCATATTAACATATTTCTGTGGCGGGCAGCACAGTGGTGCGGTGGTTAGCGCTGTCGCCTCACAGTGCGGTCCTGGTTTCAATTTCCAGGTCAGTCTGGGTGCGTGTGGACTTTGCAAGTTCTCCCCGTGTTTGTGCAGGTTCCCTCTGGGCACCAAGGCTTCCTCCCAACAGTCCAAAGACAATAAAGACAGTCAGGTTAACTGGAGACTCTAAATTGCCTGTAGGTGTGAGTGTGAATGGTTGTCTTTGTCGATATGTGGCCCTGTGATGGACTGACGACCTGTCCAGGGTGTACCCCGCCTCTCGCCCGATGATAGCTAGGATAGGCTCCAGCACGCCTGCGACCTCCACGGATGGATGGATATTTCTGTGGCTCATTTTCTGCATTTGCTGTTCTCCTCCTCAAGATGTGGCCCATCTGAATGTCCCATTTCAAATGAGAAAAAAAACAGACCAATGATTATTTTCCTTAAAGCAATTACAATCTGTAGTTTTATAATAATAGTTGGTCATATGATAAGAGAACAGCGATTAAATAATGTGGTGTAGAAGAGGTCATTGGTACTGATGAACCTACAGAAAACAGCTGAATCAGCAGTTCACTCACTTTCAGTGAGTTCCCCCTCATTGTTCAGCTTCACTGTAATGGTTCAGTACCATCACATTCATAGCATAATTTCCATAATGCATATTAAGCCAGTGGATTTTAATAATTGATGCATCAATGTGTACATTGTTTTATTGCTTCAGCTGGTACAGGTAGGAATCATTTCTACGATGTTATGTATAGTGGCAAGAAGAAGTGAACTCTTTGGAATTTTATGGTTTTCTGCACCAATTGGTCATGAAATGTTCTGACTGGACCACACCAAAAGGTGGATTTTATGTCTCGTAACTGTTCTATAGTAGATTTATTTTGATATTGTCCCTTTGCATCAACCCAAACCATACTGAGCATCAGTTGGCGGACATCTACCATGACACTATTGTCTAGGACAATGTTTCAGGTTAGTATGTGGTTACTTTTTCATGCCATGTGTTATGTTGCATGTTTCTCCCAAAAATTGCAACTGAAATTACCCAGGTACCACACTGACACTCCATAGTGCCACTGGGAGTGTCTAGATTTCCAATTTTTGCATTTTAGTTCCAACAACTTGCCACTGTGCTACATCACCTTTTCTACATTACACTTATTAATCAGAACTCAGGACACTAATAGCTATTAACTGTTTTGCAAGATGCAATGCCACCTGAAAGCTTGTCCTAACTAACAATTCTCTCATGAGCCACAGCCCATCTTTGCTCACAAACAATGAGCCTTTGGTGGATGCTCCTTATATACCTGATCATAGTACACTGGCTGCCAAACCCTTGAGTTAATGGGCGACCACTCCACTCCAACTACCAACTGCTCCTCTACTGACCCTCAAACTCTACATTTACAACAGTGAAAGAACATGTTTTCTGCGTACGTACATTTAGTCATTTAGCAAATGCTTTTATTTGCTTTTTTTTTTTTAGGAAGTGTGTCCGTTTAATGAGCTGTAAGTGCAAGAAAGTTTTTTTGTGCAGTTTTTGTAGTATATTTAAGTGCATAGAAAGTTGTGGGAAAGTTCTGAGGCTGCTGGCCGTGCAGAGTTCAGTAGCTCATTCCACCATCTTGGAGCCACAGAGCTGAAGAGCTTTGCATGGATCTACTTTTGTCAGATTCAGGCTAACTGACAAATTAAAATGTTTAGTTTAGATAAAGTCCCAGCTTTTCTGGAAGCTGAGCAAGACTGAAATGTACAATATTTCAAATATCACTTAAGCATAATACTAGAGTAAATACACTTGGTGGTTATCCAGCACTATCACACACACATGCATTATACTTGTGAGGACTGAGGAAATAATGCATTCCATAGCCCACTACTCTAACCATCACAACTAAATGCATAACCTTTAACTTCATCCTAACCCTAACCACAACCTAATAACCCTAGAACCTAGTTTTAACCCTATAAAATGCTCATTAAACATGTGAGGTCCCACAACACCAAACTGTCCTCAGAAGAATGCTATATGAACAAAAGTTGTCCACACAAGGAAATAATGACATGCACGTGTGCACGCACACACAACCAAATTCATACAAACAGATAAAGTCACATTTCAGCTGCCACAGGTAACTGGAGGAAGTTCATATGACCATAAACTACTGACCTGAACAGAGAGAGAGAGAGAGAGACAGAGAGAGAGAAACCTGATTAAACACCAGCAGGAAGAGAGTGAAAGATTCAGAGAGTGATGGAGTCGGACTCTCTGGTTAAAACACCATTAAGTCCACATTAGGTTAACACCTATCCGTGATTCCTCAGGCCATTTCCTTTCCCATGCAATTAGAGACTATATAACATTATTACATTACATTAAGCTATACTTTACCTGGAGGGAGGCATTTACTGCTGCCTCCAAATGGACGGATACCTTAAGCCCAGAGAGAGCGAGCGCCCTAACAGCTGCTGACGTCTGGATGTTTAGACCAGGAGGCATGAATCTGATCAGTAATATAAAAACTAAAACTAAAATGATGACTCAAATGAACTTCATTCCTCTAAACTTCACTTCTTGCTAAGCAATATTAAGCCAACATTTCCTAACTGGATTGAATTACTATATATTGTAAAACTTATATTATGCAAGGCAGGAACATTTAAAGCCAAAGGCAGGAAAGTGACTAAGAACTTTCACAATATTTTTCAGTGCATAAAAATCTTTCCACAGGTTGAACGTTTGACTTGAACTTTAATTCATTTGTTAAGAGATTTAATAGTGTAGTTTCTATTGTGAAAGTGTGTACACTCTGTGGGTGTTTGCACTAGGAGTGCAGTAGATGAGCATGTGTGGGAGTTATTTCTGTTTTGGCTGCATCTACATGTTTTTTTTTATCTTGGTCACATTAAAATAAAGTTGCTTGTTTCCATGTTAATGTTAAATTGAAGTTAATTAAAATTTAAGCTTTTTTGTACGGAGGTTGTATATTACATGTACACAGAGACAATTCAAACATGGACCTCAAAACCTTTTTGCTCTAAACCAGCGCCCATTGTGTTTTGTACTTAACATTAAAATGTCTGGTACATCAAATTAGAGTCTGACTGTCTGATCTTAAAAGTGCATTTAGCAGAGCAGATGAAATTAGAGGGCCTACTTTACAAAAAGATCTTAAACATTTGGAGCAGATAAAAAAATTAAAGCCTCCTTGTTAGAAACTCTTCATGGGGGTTCTGATGATCGCTGACTCAGCTTGAGTAGTGAAAGACAAAACGAGAAGTGAATCACACTTCACATCTCCTAACAAAATCTAATAATGGTATATTCACAGAGGTATGGTGCTTAAATATTAATTTGGGTTATTTACTTGAGTTTTTCCACATCACTACATCTCAAAAGAAATATTTTAATTCCTTTATATATCTGATGATATTTTAAAATATAAAAAGCTTCATTTTATTACAATTGTGGATTATTTAATTTTTAATCTACCTGTCAGGGGAGGATCAACAGGGGGAAAGTGGGACAGCTGCCCTGCCTAGTGTAGGGTCTGTTGTCATCTGTCCCCCCACTACTAACCAGTCCCATTCTACTCCCTTTCAGTTCCTAAAGCCTTAATAGGACAATAAAATAACAAATATGTTATATGTAATATGAAGTCAGTGAAATATTAGAGACTAGTAAGAGCTCCACAGAGTGCCACAGGAGATCCTTCCTCCCAGTGGCCATCAGACTTTACAACTCCCCCACCTACTGTAAAGGCCATAAACATTAAAACTATTTCCCTCTGGATAGTTTTTGGATCTCCTTACATCCCACCTCCACACCCTTTACACATTGCTGATGTTCAACCCTGTCACCTGAAAATTGAGTTTCTGTGTAACTAAACTGCACCTGTGACTTTGTAAGTAATGTGCACAAACATAGAATATTTATATTGTGATCCCACATTTAAGTTGCAGGCAGGTTGGACAGCATGGAGGGTATATAATGTACAGTACTGACAAACCGCAGACCTGATCCACTTGGGATGAGGCAAGAAATGCACCTTGGTTAGGGCTGAAGGTTAGGGTTAAAGTTAAGAGAAAGAACTTATGGAGAAATAAAGAACTGGAGTCACAGAACTGGATGTTTAACTGCAAGATAAAATATTTTGTGGAAAACAGAGCCAGATGTACATTAGACAAAGATACATATACATGTTAAGGATCAGCACATTTGCGGCTTGTCATTTAGCAGTCTTGCTATATAAGAACATTATTCTTAGGACAGAGTTTGTATTTTTACATGCCTATGACTTGGAAGAGACCATTTCTGCAGTGTTGTGTTTTTACTTTTACTTAAGTAAATGTTTTGAGTACTTTTTTCAGCAATGACTGGCTCAGCAGTTAAAGGTTAATACTATAATTACACTTTTATCACATGAAAACAGTCAAACCAACTATGTGTTACCTTCAGACTAAAGTAAATGTTTGCTGCTAAAGACATGAACCTCACAGATGCATATTTGTAGCTTAACTGCTGATAATCGGTCATCAGACAATTTTCAGTAGTGGATTAAACCACATTGATGCTCTATGGGTATTTGTAGCTGCAGGGTGAATGTAAAAAGAAACTACAGTGTATGTTCATGGTAATGAAGGAACCAATTACAAAAATACGGAGCACTTAGGTCTATTCGCTGCTACAAGGACTTTAGGTTATTAAAATCTGGGCATTCTTTTTGTTAAAATGTTAACATACATGTAGTAATGAGAACCTTTGTATGCGAAGGGAGGTTTCCTTTCCTTTCCATGTTACCCTAACTTACTCCTCGCTATAAGATTGTGGTTGGTCTATATATGGCAGCTCCTATGTAACTGAATCTGCAGGACTGCAAGACTCATGTCTTCAGTAAATATGTCGATAACCACGGCTCAGAAAAAGAAAAGACTCGATTGTTCAACAGAGCATCAGAAAACTAAAGAAACATACTAGATATGTATGAGAAATAAAATCAGAGAGGTTCAGTGAATTTTAATGAATTGTGCAGCGATGTGTACAAAAATCCACAAATTCTGTGTCCTTAAATATAATGATCTATTTCTGATTATGGCACAATCCTTGTATTAAGGCCAACAGAAAGATAAAACAATTGATCAGTATTCAGATCTTATTGTATCCTTGCTGAAACCATCCGTACTCTTGCATCTGTCTGTTACCAGCTACTTTAGTTTCAGAACTGCAGCCACCTTTTTCGTGTTTGGTTTCTCCTTCTGAACAGATGCAGTTTTGGACACTTCAGAGCCCTAATAACTTACTATCACACTGTGTTAATGCATTAAAAGATCTATAAATATCTTTGTTATTTTTGTTGTTTTTTGGAGCTCAACCTAATCCAGGCATGTTTGCCAGCCACCTAGTTGGTACATTTTCCAGCCACGCCTCCGTCCACACATGGGGATGCACTTACAATAAATGCTCATATGGTTCATACAAGTCATTCTCCTGATTTACATTTATAACTCAGATGCTAAACTTACCGAAGTTGTCAGGTATTAAGGTGGATAGGACAGCATCCTGAATTACTGTATTTGAGTCACTGGAAAAAATCTAAAATACTGGTTATTTTTATTGGTAGAGATTGTGTATAGTTTGGGTTTAATGCCATAATCAATATCAACATCAGTAAAACCAAAGAACTAGTGGTGGACTTCAGGAAGAGCAGGAACACCCTAGTCCCACTTAACATCCTGGGAGAGTGTGGAGTCATACAAGTATATCAGGAGTCCACATCAACAATAAAAAGCACTGGTCAAATAACAGGAATGACCTCTACAAGAAAGAACAGAGCAGACTGTTCTTCCTCAGGAGGCTTCGTTCCTTTGACTTGTGCAACAAGCTACTGAAGATGTTCTATCAGTCTATAGTAGCTAGTGCTCTGTTCTTTGCTTCTGGTGGCACTAAGGCTGGTGAGGGCAACAGACTGTACAAGTTGATCAAGAAGGCGAAAGGAGGATGGTGGATCAGATCGTGATATCCTGGAAAATCTGTCTCATTCACTTTACGATGAGCTATGGCAGATGGGAAGCTCATTCAGCTGCAGATTGATTCCACCAAAAAGCAAGACAGAATGCTTCAGGTGGTCTTTTGTGGCCACTGCCATTAGACTGTACAACAGGATGTGTACATCATTCATGTGTACTCATTAATAATTCAAACAATTCAGTTTTCATTGCTTTTTATTTTACTTCCTTCTCATGTTGCTGTAACCAGTGAATATCCTGTTGCAGATCATTAAAATCTTATCTTAATGACAATCTTAAAGGTCGACTTAAAGGTTAAAGGTAGTATTTCAAGTCTATGATCAAAGTTTAGTGGTCATTGTTTCCATATTAACTTTGCTGTAATTATTCCTCCTTTTCACACTGGACATTAGAGTCTCCAGTCTCTATTTTGAGCTGAAGGTTATGAGGCTTTAGAAGTCACAGTTAGACTCAAGGTAATTACAGACTTTTACTGTCTTTGTGCTTCTTTGGACACTGTTTGGTCACCGAGACATAGTGCAAGGACAGTAACAAAATGTGGAAATTTCCAGCTGAAAACATTAAAACTACTCACTTTGTTTAGGAACAAATTCTTTTAATGGCCAGTGTGGACAGAAGGAAATATCACAGCAGCATTTAATATAGACTTTAGTTTAAGAGAAACGTCTCGTTATTGAAGATGTCGACCGTGAGCTGCAGCATCCCTGATTTAAATCTGATGAAACGCCTTTAATGCATTTCTCGCCCTTGTTTCCTGTTATCTCTCTACTAAAATACCTTCATGTGTTTAAGTGCTTTGGCACGTGATTTCCTCCTCCTACTACTTCTTGGGACCTTTATAAAAATCAAAGTGCCTGATTACAGTTTAATTGCAGAGCCTCCTGTAACAGGCTCCCTCAGCTTATTTTAACAATGTTTTATCCTGTAGTATTGAAAAACCAACACCGTCTTAACCCACAGTGTCACATAATAGCACTTCCTACTTGGTGTACAAAGATTACTGGGTTACAGTTAAGCAGACATCCTGCATGGTTCAGTTCAAAAGGAGAGAGGGAGGGAGAGACATGCAACAAAGGTCCTCAGCTAGATTCAGACTAAGGACATTGCAGTTATGTGACATATACACAAACCATTAGAAGTAGTCACCAGTGTTAACATGCATCATAGTGCGAAGCTGTGGGATGAGAATACATTTGCAGCACCACTCGCTACTTGCTGTCCTGCACTAAACCTTCTCTAAATTAAATAAAAGCTTGTATCACTCTTGCACCACAGTGTAGTTCATCTTCTACTCATCCGTGCTTCTCTTCCAGTTAATCATGGTGAAGGAGAGTCTGCCCAGCTGGAGCCACCAGGACTCTGATGACGGCCTCCTCCACGTGAACGTCGGAGGTCTGAAGAAAAGCCTCTGTTGCAGCACATTGAAGAAATTCCCAGATACTAGACTGGGAAAACTGCTGTCATGTGATTCAGAGGAAGATATACTGCAGGTGGGAGAGTGACAGATGATGGAAGATATCATTAATAATAATAATCTTTATTTATAGAGCACTTTTCAAAACATTTGTTACAAAGTGCTTAACATGAGAGAAAGACAATAATAACAGAACGATCATAAGAAGAACACAAAATAAATAGCGTAAGACAAGGAGGAACTATAGCACAATAACACTTGACCAATTAAAATGGAACCCAATCAAGTCCCCCCTGAGCAAGCGTTTAAGCCACAGTGGAGAGGAAAACTCCCTTCCTTCTTTTTAAAGGAAGGAAGAAACCTCCAGGTTTGTGTGTGAGTAAGCATAGAAGGAGCAGGGCATAATGATATAGGACAACAGCAATGACATTAACAGCACAAGGGTTGAAAAGCAGGGTGAAACAGCAACTACATTCAGTTTATATAAAATCAGGAAAAGCTCTCCGATAAAAGTATGTTTTCAGAAGTGATTTAAAAGCGCTTACTGAGTCAGCTGATCTAATATTCTTGGGCAAGTCATTCCAAAGCCTTGGGGCTCTAACTGCGAAGGCTCTGTCACCTCTAGTTTTCAGTCGTGAACATTTGCTTATATCATTTCTTACTTTAATTTCAAATATAAGAAGTTATAAGAACTGGAAATGTCTTCTCTCTCTTTCTGCCACATTGCCTTTTCTTTTCCTTTACCATCTCCTCTCTTCCTTCCTACTGTAGGTGTGTGATGACTATGATGTGCAGCAGAAGGAGTTTTATTTTGACAGGAATCCCGGCCTTTTCCCGTATGTCCTCCACTTTTACCAGACTGGCAAACTTCACATCATGGAGGAGCTGTGCGTCTTCTCCTTCAGGTCTGTCTTTTTGTTTTCTGCTGCTTTGTTTTCTGCTGCTGTTCTTACATCAGTCACTTTCATTTGAGCAACAATCTTTCAGTTTCTGAGTGAAAATGAAAAAAATGGCACACAGTGTCTTTACCATTGATATTTTTGGATTGACATTATGAAAATTACTCAAAAGGAGGTAGTTTACTGTACATTTTAAGTCTTGATTATGGGGATGCATTTAAAACAATATATTTGACTTGAGGTGACTTTTGTGAGCAACATAAACCACATTAGTTCAGCTGCTATTTCACATTAAGGCTAAAAAGATGTGGCACCTTTGCTATGTAGCTTCCTCTACAGTGTAATTTACTTTTACAGCACTGTTATAAATACCTGTCATGGTTTGATCGTCCCCATTAACAGCAGCACATTTGTTTACAAGTTGAAGTTGTTACTGAATGAGCACAGAAAGCACCAGTTTTATCTGATGTAGTGTCCATGCTGACCACAAACAAAACTCAGTTGCATAATAACAAAGCTATGTCCTGTAATAAAACCTGAGATCATTTTCTTAACGCTCAATGTTTGAACAATCTTTCCATACAGCTAAACAAAGCTGAGAAAATATGGCCCAAACACCTGGTTGTAACATTTAGAAATTCTCGGGATAGTCGAAGAACAACTAGTCAACATAATAGCCTTGGAATACGAGCTGAACAACATGATGGTGCAGTTTCAACAAGTGAACGCCTGCACATCCTCTACGTGGCTGTTAAATCTGTTTTCACTTGTCTTATGATCAAAACCAAAACATAACTAACACAACCGCACATCAAGCAAGTGCAACAACACAAACACAGCCATCCAGCTAAGTCACTACTTGCTGGAGCAGAAGCACGAACACCAGCTCAGCATCTGTCATTTGTTTATCTCTGTTAGGATTCGTCAGCACGTAAAGGCCCGTTTGAAATGTCTGATGTCTAATCGTCTAATCTCTTGCTTGGTCACTCTCTTTTTCTCATCCTTGCTTCCTGTGACTTCACCTGGTTGCTGTGTCTGACATGGTGCCACAAAGCATTACCCAGTTCTCACAGGACATTATACACTTTACAGTAACAGACTATTCAGGCAGTTACCATTTGCAAACAGTCTCAGCATGTGTAACACACTTATATTGAACATGCTCTCTGCGTACCAACATTCAGCAACAGTTTTCTCTGTTTATACATTTTTGTCAGTAGTGGTGGTATTATGATTATACAGCATTTTGTATCATCAATCAGCCAAATGCAATGAATAACGATACTGACCAAAATAAATCTAATAAAGAACCAATGAAAAACGTCATTTTTTTGTTTTGAATATAATAAAGACAAAAAGAAAAAGAAGGATGAGCGACAGTAACTTTATGAGGACGAAATAAGCTCACAGTTGGTTTTATTATTGATTGACGTCTCTATTTAAACAACACAGCTCCTCAGCACTAGAGCATTTGCTGTAGTATTAAACGAGATTTGCTGTTACCACAGGAACCACAGGTGCTGCCAAGACTATGACAATCACCCATGTTTAAACAATGAAACTCAGAAGACTTAAGTCCAGACGTGGGGGAATGATTCCAGCTAATTTACTGATATCAGGTGTAGAAGGACTTTAAGTGGCATAAAAAGAGGGAATTCCTTCCACTTAGACCACTTCATGAGCGCACAGGTAAAGCTTAGTGGGGTTGTCCTTCTGTCATATCTTTTTATTTTTCTTTTCATAGTTAAACTCTGTTTCCCACACAGTCAGGAGATCGAGTACTGGGGCATCAATGAGTTTTTCCTGGACAGTTGCTGCAGTTACCGTTATCACGACCGCAAGCTGGAGAGCAGCAGGCATCACAGCTGGGACGACGAGAGCGACGTCAGCAGCATAGACACATCTGTGGACGAGATATCGGACCTAAACAGGTAAAACACACCTGAGTGCTTCACATCTCTCAGCGCTGTCCTTCCATAATCACTCAATGTCTTCCTCCGTCCTCGCAGAGACATACAACATTTCCAGGAGGTGTGTTGTGGGAACGTCCGGAAGTGTTTGTGGCTGACGCTGGAGAATCCAGGATACTCCATCCCCAGCAAGCTCTTCAGTCTGCTCTCTATCGGAGTGGTGCTCACATCCATCGCCACCATGTGTATCAACAGCATCCCAGAATATCAGGTCAGAACAGACAGATGGTTACGTTTGGTCCAGAAGAGATTTACAAACCAGTGGGAGTAGTTTGGATCTGAGGTTTTCAGACTAAGTGGAGTCATAACTCTGTTATAGTATTTTAGACTCTTCATGACTCTTCCCAAAGACATTACTGTCTGAAATGTCCATCACAAACAAGTCTCCATTAATCCCCACAAAAAAAAATTCTTAACTTGTCTGGGATTCATCACATTTTAAAGTTTGCTTCAGTACAAGAGTTCAGTGACAGTCGTCTGTATACTGCAAACAGGAACTGCTAATAGCTAATTCAGCATACTTGTCACAGGGCCAATTTGCTTATATGATGTGAGAAGGTGCACCTGTCTGATGCAACTCTTCGGTGATCTCTCTCCCCAAACTCACTAAGAAATATTTACATAGAATATAATAAAGCAAAGCCCCTGAAAGATTTTTCCAGTTTGTAGCTTGTAGGTAAAGTAGTCCAGAGTTTTCGTTATGTCTCAGTAAGGGGGAATATATTTAACTATTGTCCTGCTGATCACGGCAGTTAACAGGTGATCAGAAAAAGCAAAAAAACAAAACATCAATATCATTTTCAGACAAAATTAGTTTTCTTATTCATCTATTTTAGCATCTTGTGATAATGTTAGATTAATCCCGTTGATTATGCTTTGGAATGATTTTTAACAACGTGGTGTTTAATCTTGTACTGTAGTTGTGACATTGTAAGACCCGTCCTGAAACAGCAGAAGAAAACAGACTTCAGGCACATTTACAGTGATGCCAACTCCTGTGTGAGTCATGTTAGATGTAAAGTCATATGTTGCATCATAAGCATCAACACCAGTTCAGGCACACACTTATTTTGTACTGAAAATGTCAGAACATGATCGATTTCATTTTTAGAGGAATAATTACAATATTCAAGTCAATGCTGTTTAATTATGTAACATCAAATCACAACAGATTTCATCTTGAGTCACTTTACAGTGTCAGATTTAACCTTAAGGAATCCAACAACAAAAATATATAGAATTATATTGATTCAAACAGTAATTGGTTTTATTTCTCAGACTTTTGACTCTGACGGGAAGCTGATCGAGGACCCGACCATGCAGGCCCTGGAGGTGTTCTGCACCTGCTGGTTCACCTTTGAGGTGATGACACTAACGAACTGCGACATTAACCAAAACAGAAGACAGATACAAAAATGCTGAATATGTTTTTTCTCTCTGAGGTGGTGACGCGCCTGCTGCTTGCACCGAACAGGAAGAAGTTCTTTCATCACCCGCTGAACATTATCGACTTGGTGTCTGTGATTCCCATTTACATCACTATTATCTTCGATTTGGCTGTGGGATCAGAGTCTGAACTGGGAGACATCGGACGACTCATACAGGTTAGTGGGGGAACGCAAAGCTTCTGCCTGTATGTGTGTTTATACATACAAAAAATAAATTTAAAAAAATGTGTATTTCAGATTATAAGTGGACAAACAGTCGCTTATACCACAAAGTTAACATGCAAGGGTGGCATGAGTTGATGGTGTCAAGGTTTTACTAAATGGCAGACCCAAATGCAAACCAGGACTTGGAAGGCTGGATTAAGTGATGTTTATTGCAAGAAATAGGGAGACACAGGAAAAAAAAAAAAAAAATACAGTAAAGACACAGACTAAATTATTCAATGGGGTGAGGAAGATAACTGGAGAACAAGGTAACTAAACAAGCAGACAAGAATGTGCATAGAAATAAGGACACACAAAATCTACAAAGATGTGCATTGACCAAGAAAACCCTAAGACAGTAACTCAAAGCGCATGGCATAAGGTGACAAAACAATATAATAAAGACTGTGTGGAAACTTACAAATAGTCCATAGTGTAGAAGTCCAGAAATAACAAAGGAAGGAAACTGAGCTAGTACAGCAGTCCAGGAACACAAAGCAAGAAACAGAGAGGTAAAATGAGCAGGTGAGCCAACAATTAGGACTGTGGGGAAAGAAGGATAAATACAAAGTCCTCGTTGATTTGATTGACATCAGCTGGGGATGATTGCATGAGGTGAATGAAGCATGGGAGGGGGTGTATCCAGGAGAGTAAGAATGGCAGGGCTGAGAGCAGGGAAGAGCATGGGCGTGGCCAGGTGTGTGCAGGGGAAAAGAGACAGGAGGCATAGAAACAAAAACAAAAACCTAAACCCATCACTGCGTCTACATGCAGTTGAGAAATCTGATTATCGGGGAACAAGTTTACATGGGACTAAAGTAACCTTTGTACTGGAGTATACATGCAGCACATAATGCAATGTTATCAGGTGCTGGGGAAAGTTTTAAGCCCAGACCTAAAAGCAGAGAGTGTCTGAATCCTGAACTTGAACTGGGATCTTCATGGCTAAAGATTCTGCCTCCCAGTCTACACTGGCTACATACTAAACAGGCCAATAAAACATTCAGCTTCTGAAAGGTTTTAAAATTGCTGTTGTCATTTTGTTAATCTGTCCACGGCTGCACTCCACCAGTGTCGTTTGTCAAGCACAGCTTGTTGACCCCGTCTCAGCACCAGCTTCTTTCCTAATATCAGCAGGAATATGATTCGCCTGAAGACGGTATTTCAGACTTGTCATGCAGCAGCAGAAGGTTTGTCACTGCAGCATGTGCACATCTGTCATTGTCTCCATCTCTCACACACAGTCAGGTAGATTGGCTGCTGTTCTTTAGTTTTGTGTTTTAATAGTGTGAACATATTTTCTATATTTTCTCTACTTCTAATAAAGAGACAAAGAAATAAATATATAACGTTGCAAAACATCTAATCTAATGGTGGCCTCAGACTTTTGCATAGTACCAGACTATTATTCTGGTGTGTTGGCAGTTTCACAGCACTTCTGCCACTGAGGGGGGATTTTCAGTGGAAAACAAAGTAGCTGGTACCTTAATCTGAAAACTATAAACTAAAGTACTGAACTAACGACCAGTTACTGACGCTGAGCACAGCTCATGAACTTAAGTGCAGCTTCTTCCTCAGGTCAACCCACTGCTCACTGGTTAACTGTTGTATTTGGCTACATGAACCATGTGACCTGCTGAAGAGGGAAATGTAGTCCTTAATTCTGTAATATAATTTATGACCATGCACTTTTTAAAGGACAGACTAAAATGCATCCAGCGTTGTTCTTGTCATTGTGTCTTTCTGTCTCAGGTGTTCAGGTTAATGAGGATTTTCAAAGTTCTGAAGTTGGCCCGACACTCGACAGGACTGCGTTCACTGGGAGCGACACTTCGGGTGAGTCGGGCTCTGCGTTTCTGACGCTCACTGACAATGAACCCCAAAGGAAAAAACATGTGATTGATTGTCATAATGTTTGTGACATTTCAGTCCTGCTGACCTTTCAGTAATTTGTTAGACCGTGAGCAGTTGTGGGCTTTGTGCGGTTTTTGAAGATGTGATATCGATTTTCAGCTTTTGGAAGAAGTGTGAGGCTGCAGAGCCACAGTCTGAAACCAAAATAATAAAAAGCTGATTGAAGAAAGCAAACAGTTCAGCACTGAGACACTTATTAAAAAAGGTTGGACCGACATATGACCTAAGAGGCACTTCCCGAATATTTCAACAATCCTGGATTAGCTTTTTAGAACAGGAAATGTAAAGACTGTACCAAATGAAATTTTCCTCTAATTCCTTCTTTTCTTTTTCATATTTGACTTTACTTATTTTCATTTTATATTTACCTGCTGCTTTTTAAGATTTTCTTTTCAGTTCTAAA
Organism: Helostoma temminkii; assembly: GCA_900302695.1. Taxonomy (NCBI): domain Eukaryota; kingdom Metazoa; phylum Chordata; class Actinopteri; order Anabantiformes; family Helostomatidae; genus Helostoma; species Helostoma temminkii. The sequence goes on along the minus strand of OMLM01003929.1, from coordinate 40,361 downwards.
GATTATTGATGATCTTTGAATGACAATATGTGCCCTTTTTTGTTTTTCGCTGCCCTTATGGTTGCGGTTTTAAACTTCTTTTCTTTTGTTATGTAAAAGCTCTAACAAAATGTAAAATAAAATATAAACTTTTTTTTTTTAATACATAGGACCATAACGAAGAGAAAGCTATCAGTTTATCAGTTTATCAGTTTTAAGAAAGAGGAAATAGTTTTGCTACTGGCACAGTCTGTTGCGGTTGTGGGAAGGAAGTTCATCTAAAAAGCAAATGTTCTTCTTAAAACTCAGATCTAAGCCTGTGGAGTTATAACAACTTTTCCCACCAACATACACAGTTTGTGTTGAACTAGTTTGTTTTTCCACTGAACATCTCTGAAGCTGTTTTACACTCAGTCAAGTTTTACTGCTGAAAAAACATTTGAATTTTCTCTTAAAGATCCTTTTAGTGGCTTTTAAACGTGTGAGGAAAGGAACTGAACGTTCTGTTGCTGAGCTGTGTCTTTTTCATGGGACTTAGATGTTAGACGAGGCACCACACAGGCTGAATTTCAATCCAAACGTGCTTCTTGTTGCTCTGCACAGCTGCACCGCTGTGGATGATTTCCAAATTATAGCAGTAAAATTATTCTTTCGAGATTTTAACTGCATTAATGATGTTTTCCATCTGTAGAATCTTTCAGAAACTAGAATCTTTACTAAATAATTAATTTATGGAAACATTCACATTTTTAAGGCCTGTTTTACTTTCACCTCCAGATGCAGGTGTTGTAACATCCACACGTGTTCACACATTAAATATTTGATTATTTGACATGTTAACACAGAAATTATTATTCTCATTATTAACTCTTAAGCACATAGTAAAAATGGCGTTACTGATTGGTCACTTGAGTAATGCAGACGTGCTCAGCTGCTTATAGTTGATTCAAAATATTAAGTAAAAGCCCTGCAATTAACTCTTACTGGATAAAAACTACTAAGAATTAGATTCAGTTGCTGACTAAGTAATGTTAGACATCAGTGTTTGGATAAGTAAATGGATGGATGGAAAAGGAAGAGTTTGTCAAACTGAAGCAACTCTCAGCAGAGGACAGAGGTTACGACAAGTTTTCACTCATAATGAAGTTCTTCGACTCCTGAGGCAGTTTCACAGTCGTTCACATTTTGACTGAAATGTCTTCGGGTCCAGTTGCAACTGAACAGCAGCTTCGGAATAGAAATATTTGACTTCCTGATAATAATGTAGAAAACACACACACATAGAAATCAATGTGAATATGGTGCGTGTTGTGCACATGTAGCCCTCTCATTCTTATTCTCTTGTTTAGTTACATTTAAGTTTCCATTCATTAAATATTATCATATTTCAGATAAAAAAATCTATAAAATAAATCAGCTGATTATTACATTTAATTTTTGCCATCACAGCACACAAATACAAAAAGGGAAAATCACTCCATCAACAGATAAATTCAGCATTTGCTGATAGACTCGTCACAACAGTTTCAGTTTGTCACAGTAAATTCAGTGGCTGACTCTGGTTGCCAGTCTCTGTCAGGTACATCAGCTGCAGCACTGCATCTGATGCATACTATACCCCACACTGTGCAGCTCCTCCTGGGCTTCATTCTATCTGCTTCACTGCTGTGATGTGTGAAGTGTGTGAGCGCAGCAGACTGTGCCCTCATGTATTATAACACAGGGTGGTTCCCTCAACCAGAAAGGTGATGAGAGAAAAATGTATGTAAGACATTGTTATGCTGTAGTGTAAATAGAGAAATGTGGGTTTTTTGGCTGAATCATATTTTACATTCAGATTCAGAGTAAATGCTTCTGATCACAGCATCAGGAGTTAAACACTGAGAGATGTTTAGTCTCTTCCCTCAACAGTCTGAGCCAGTCCAGTGCAGTAAGCTCTGGGCACACGACAGTGAACTTTAACACAATTTAAAATACAATTTTAAAAAGTTAATGTAAATATTACAATTTATATGCAGAGTTTAGCGCAACCTTTTGTAGCTTCTGTACTAAACACCAGTGGAGGAAAAAGACCCAATGCAAACATGTAGACGAAGCAGTTCACAAAAAGTCTCTACAAAGTTCCTGGTTTTCGTTTTGATTGAGTCGTCATGTGGGGAAAAAACGAACTCAAAAGTCATGACTCAGCTGATTGAGTCTGTGAGCAAACATCAGCTTGAAAGCCGACAGAATGTGTCCAGAGCATAACAGCAAAGCTGTGGCAGAGTGCTGGGAGAGGAAGAGGGTGTAAATACAAAAGAAGACAGGTAACAAGATGCAGGTGGTAGTGGGCGTGGCCAGAGGGAGAAACAGGCCAAGGAGAACAGAGGCAGGAAGCTTGTGCTTGTGAGAAGCAGGAAGTGCAAAACTAAACTAAACATAAACATGAGAATCATGATATTATTTTCCAAAATTGACATTTTCACAATATAATATTTATGTTTTCTGACCAGATGAGAAGATATGGAGAAGTAGTTTATGTGTAAATGATTTTAAAATTGAGCACACACATTTTTTATAGTTAGTAAATGTACCAGTAGATACCAGTGAAATACTACAGGTACAAGTAGAGTAGGTCAGTAAATAAGGAGTTAATATATATTAGTATTTAGGAATTACATAATAAAGACATGTTAAATGATCTGGTGCATAATGAAGAACATGTAAACATACAAATACCTGAGCCATGATGCAAATCCACTAAAAGGAGTAATTATATTTTATAATCTGTATAATTACAGTCAAACATAAACACATATAAATAAAAATAAAAATGTTATAATATATAAAAATGTTAAATTAGAACGTGTATGGATTTTTTTAATAAATATCAACTAATGAATATTCATTTCACCACTAGCTGTAAATATGAAAACCTTTTAGTCCCAGAAATTTCTCTTCCCCCTAAAACAACAGAATAAAACTCAGTTATGTAAAATATTCAGGGCTAAATGGACTGATATTATTTATTAACAGAAGACTGGCTTCTATTTTTAGTAGAGACTCAACAGAGGTTTTCTTTGTTCACAGAAAGTTCCCAGAGACGTATAACGTTGCTAACAAGCCTCCGTCTTGTGTCTGCAGCACAGCTACCGTGAGGTCGGCATCCTGCTGCTGTACCTGGCTGTGGGAGTGTCCGTCTTCTCTGGTATCGCTTACACTGCTGAATATGAAGAGGTAACCTTCAGCGTTTTCTCCGGCATCACTCAGACTCTTAAAGTTGTTCTCGAGTCTTTCATTTCTCTAATTGATCGATTGATCAGTCGTCAATCAAATCTGATCAAATCATTTTACTTTGTTGTTTAATGGCCAAAAACACATTTTAAAACTCTGATTGTTGCCTGTTAAATGTTAGAGACACCTTGTTGCTGTAATAGATATTTCATTTTCAATTGTAATGCTGATTTTATAATCTACCAGTCAACACGTACGTCTTCAGCTGCATTACCGTAGCTGCTAAAGGGTTTTCTAATGATCAGTCTCCTTTTAAATTAATAAACTAGCATTAGCAAAATTTTGGCCTGTTGTTTTTTTTCTTTCTTTCTTTTCACTCACCTCAACCAGTCGAGGCAGATGGCCATCCACCCCGAGCCTAGTTCTGCTGGAGGTTTCTTCTGTTAAAGGGAGTTTTTCATCTCCACTGTCTCCTAGTGCTGCTTAAGGGGGACTTATTGGGTTTTCTATATAATTCTATTTAGTTATGTTGTTAAACTCTGTAAGGTCTTAAACCTTAAACATTGTAAAGTGCCTTGAGCAGACTTTTGTTCTGAAATTGCACCATATAAATTAACTGAATTGGATTGAATTGAAAAATATTCTTTAAAAAAACAGCTGTTTCCAGTCATTTAAAATATTAACAGTGTTAACACTGTGTTTCTGATCAATCTGTGGTTATAACATCTGCTTTTCTTTCAAGTACATAAATAAATACATAAATACAGGTGTCATTAGTTTTGCTGTTATGATCAAACATATTTATTTCTTAATCACTTTTTTTGGATACATCTTGAAAATACTTTACAGTATTAGAAAACACGCAAGAAACTGCTAAAGTGATATCAGTGTGACCTCTGTAGAGGAAAGTGGAGAGGTCAAGGACAGAAGCAGGAGTGAAGTCCAGCAGGACCTGGCTCAGCTTCTTCAGCCTCAGCTGGATCCAAGTTGATCCTTCCACAGTCTGAGGAAGCTGGATCAGGAACGATAGTAGCCAAGAAGCAACTTTGTATGTTTTTAGTTGTTCTAAGGTGAAAATGGACAAACAAATAACCATCATAGCGTTGCTAAAAATAAAATAATGTAAAGAAACTTTACTGAACTGTACATATATAAAATAATCAACTCCTTTTCTGTGTATCTGTTTCCAGGACGTAGGACTGGACACCATCCCGGCCTGCTGGTGGTGGGGGACAGTGAGCATGACTACAGTGGGCTACGGGGACGTGGTGCCCGTCACGGTGGTTGGGAAGCTGGCAGCCAGTGGCTGCATACTGGGCGGCACCCTGGTGGTGGCGCTGCCCATCACCATCATCTTCAACAAGTTTTCCCACTTCTACCGACGTCAGAAAGCTCTGGAGGCGTCAGTGAGGAACAACAACCGCAGGAAGATGAGGATGAACAAGCCCAGGGACGAGGACGAGGACGAGGGATCAGACGGGGACAGCCGGTGTCTGGACGACGATGACATCGATGACATAGAGGAGGACGATATAGACTATGAGGATGAAGGAGGTGTAATAAATTACAGCTACGTGGAGCATCCGTCATACATGTCCATCGTGACGAAGACGGAGATGCATCAGCTGTGAGAGTGATAGAGCTGGAGATTTAAACTGCTCACTCATTTATGGGACACTCATCGGCTTCTGCTCTGATTTGGACCAAGTTCATGTTTCATCTGATCCAAGGTCACACAGAGGTCAAGAACTGGACTCATCAAAACTCAACCTGACAAACATGGAGGAGAAACCATGAAGATGTGGTTATGTTCTGTAAAAACATCTGAGGAGCTGGACTCTCACCTGGATGCTCCATGACTCACTGCTCCTCTGAAATGATGTAGCTTGTTCTCCATCACTTGCATGTTGAGCTGTTTTACAATCTGATGAGGATTCAGTGAAACACTAAAGTGAAACAGCATGCACCATAATGAAATTAAATGATAAAAATATTATGAAAAACTTTGGAAAACGGGAATACGTGTATTTACTTTCTAGAGGAGATTTAGTTTAGATTGATACAAGTCAAAAATCAGTGAAAAATAAAGTTCAAATCTATTTCCAGCAAAGATATAGAATCTGAATGAAATATGGACTGAATATGAAAAATGGTTATGAAAAAGAAGTGGGCTGCATGAAATACTGAAAAGTGCAAAAGTAGATGTGAAGAAGAACCAGAAAGTAAATTGTGTAACAGTGAACGTGGAAAGTAAAGTACGATGTCAAGTCGTGATGTATGAAATATGCAAAAGATGAAATTACAGGACAATCACAAAGAAAACTGATCCTGAGAGGAACACGAGTCTCTGACTAAACTTCATGATGATCCATCAGTTGTTGTGATATTTTATATTTGGTGGTGTCTTGTAGATCTGGACAAGGTCAAGATGAGTGTGTAGCTAGAGCAGGAAATAAACACAGACACACTGGAGATGCAACAACAGGTTGTTCAGGTAACAGATCAAGATCCAATAATATTAATAGTATTGATTATAAACAGAGCGGAGAGAGGACAGGATCAGAGTCCAGTCCAAGGTCAAAGCCAGGTACAGTATCATCAAGCCAAGAGTCCACAATCCAAGTCCAATAAACAATAAGCACTTTCAGTTAAAGATCTGAACATCAACAAGAGACAAAACTTTTATTTTCTGCTGAATACACATTGATACGTTAAACAGCACAGATGATGACACCTTGTGTATCAATGACATAAATGTTGACCAGCTAATATCAGCTAATGGTGAAGTTTTTACTGAAGCCTCCTTGAGTCATTGTTTGTTTTGGAGGGTTTTTCTCTTCAGTCGCATCTTTAGCAGGTGATGTTCAGTTGGGTTAATGTCTGAAACCATTAGCAATCTGATGAAGCCTGTGTTGACAGAGTTTTGATAATTGTGTTGCTGCACGTTGAAGCTCATCCAGTTTGATGCATTTCTCTATAAATTAGCAGATAAAACTTTTCTGTTCTTCTCATTCTGCTGCTATGACTGAGTGACCCTGCTCCAGCAGCAGTCATGCAGTCCAGGACATCACACGACCTCCACCGTGCTTCAGATGAGCTTGTATGGTTTGTTATTATCAGCAGAACCTTTCCTCCTTCAAACTTTAGCCTTTTCATCACTTTGGCAGATGTTAATCTCAGTCTCTTTGTTCCTGAACCTTTATGGCTCATCTCTGCATATTTCTGCAAATTCCAGCCTTTACTGATTCTTTCTGATGCGGCGTTATTTAAATGGACCATACTACCTTTAACCTTGAGGTTGATGGTTTTGGTCACTGACTGGGGGCTATTTTATATCATTATAGTTTTCATGTCATGTCCATATTATTCCCTTAAGCACAATTTCGTTTGGTCATTTTTAATCAGTCCACAATTTACGTTTACATTTAGTCATTTGACGGTTTTTTCCAAAGCGATCCAAAGTCTAAGTCGGGGAGAGAAACTGTGAAGCAAAGCACTATCAGAAGAAGTGTGTCCGTTTCATAAGACGGTGCAGGATTTTTTGTTGTCGTTTTTGTTTTTTTGGATGAAAGTGCACTTTAAGTCCATAGTAAGTTACTGAAAAGTTCTGTCTTCAGCAGTTTCTTGAATATTGGCAGTAAAGTTGCAGAAGCACAGAGTTGAAGAGCTCGAACAAATGTCGCTTGTTGGCAGAGCGCAGTCGGTGGGAGGGAATGTAGATCTAAACAATTCCTACAAAATCTTTTATTATTATGTTTTATATACCTTTAACCAGCTTCTTCTTGTCATTGGCTACAAAGTGTGAAGCAGGGACACGCAGAACTGTGGAAATGGTACCCTAAACCCTGTTGAATTCAAGCACTTAGAAAGTCACAGCTCTGAAGCATTTTCATTCTCGTGTTTTATTTTTGTCTCCATAACATGCATAATACACAACAACTTATAATATTTAATACATCAAATACTTGAAAACACACACACTCCCACTAGTATGGGAACAACTCAAGTGCCCACAGCCCATCACTAATGTATAAACAGAACATATAAAGGTCTGGCTTTTAACTTAAGGCTTTGAAAGTAGGACACATGAATTTTTGGGCAGCTGATGTGAGAGCGTTCGTGTGGACTAACATACAATACGTTCTTTAGCAGCCATGAAAAGTCTGAGAAGTACAGATTTTGGCAACTAGAGCTAAATAATTTTACTTAAATATTAGTTTATGGCGACACGTAACTCCCCTCACTGCCACTGCATCTAATATGACTTAGGGCCTCAAATGTTTAACATTAATTATGTTATTATATTTATATATTTATTATATTTCATGCATCCTTTCTTCATCTTAATTGATTTTCCTGTTAAGAGGCGCTGGGGTGCTGGACTCTATCCCAGCTGTTTAGGCGGGAGGCAGGGTACACCCTGAACAGGTTACCAGTCTATGACAGGGCTGACATATAGAGACAGACAACCAATCATTCTCACACCTATAGATTTAGAATCACAGTTAACCTAACTGCATGTCTTTAGACTGTGGAAGGACGCCAGAGTACCCAGAGGAAACCCCACGCAGACCTGTGGATTTAAATCTGCACCCTCAACATGCCCATTATTTTTTTAATCTGAAATATAAATACTCACTGGGACTGATTACAGCCCCATGTGACCCTTAAGGATAAGGAGATGTACTCGATGGGTGCATCTGAAATGTAACTAGTAACTATAAAAAGAAACTCACATACAACTTGATTAGTACTTGATTACAGCTGGTCCTCACAGCTGTAATTCTGTCTGTCTGCACTAAAGAGTTGATAAAAACACACTTAGGTTTTGGCTTTCTGCAGCACCAGCTCTAGTTTCTTTGATATAATCCACAGAAAAGAAAGTGGAGAGTTTTCTTTGACATTTTGGTGGAAGAAAATATGTTCTTCTGTGTGATTTGCAGACCAGTTTCCTGTGTTCACATCTCCTCCTCTAAACACTTTGCTCTTGATAAGGAGTAAAACAAAGACGAACGACTAAGATTGTTCTGCAGATTGTGTTTGATGTTCACACAGGATGACAGGTCTACGTCTGGGCTGGAAACTGTCAGAACAGGAGAATTTCTTTTCTGACAAACCTTCGGATGACATTTCAGGAGGTGTATATTCAAGATGGCAGTGAACATAAGATGGTGATGTCCTTAAGATCCTTGGCAGGATCAGGTGAGCATGAACAAAGCACAACTGGGAATCCACAAACAGTTTATCAGAGAACAGGCAAATATCTGAGTCCGGTTCAGAGAGTGATTATTTGGGTTAAACAAGGCAAAGTCAGAGGCTGAGCCAAAGTCAAAGGCCAGTAGTAAAGCTCAGATAAACCTGTCTGATAAACAGGTAACAGGTCAGGTAATCAGATGTGGCAGATTTACAGTACCGACATTGGCTAGGCAAGTTTATGGTCTGATTCCAATCAGTTTCAAAGCAATGCTGGCGAGTCGATTAAGGTATGTAAACAGACAATCTGGCAGAGGGTAGAGCCCTGCTTGGAGGATGCATTCTGTGGATGCTGGTCTTAGACAGAATGAGGAAGGGAACCTTCTTCAACAATCTTTAGAAAATCTGCACACATAATGACAAAGCACTCTTCGGAAGACAAATCATATTATACAAGCGACAAAAGTGAATAAAAATGGAATGAAATGTTTCAGTCAAAACACAATTGTCAGCACAACCTACAGACCCTGTAATTCTAGAGCTATAAACAGGTCATCAGACTATCAGCAGTCAGGACAACAAGCTGCTCCACGTCAGACACCCAGGTCTGATCACACAGTCTGCACAAACAGCAGAACCTGCTGATGAATAACCTGCTATAAATTTCCTGTAAGTTTCAAGCCCTATGAGGCTCAAATATATGTACATGTAGTGTATCTAAAATAATGAAACATGAATATGACTGGACAAAACAAATGACTGCAGCCCATACGACAAAAGCACTGGACAAGCTCAACAGCAAAAGACTTGTATCAGGTATATGTATATATGTAGCCCCTCTATTCTACAGTTAAGAGCAATAACGACAGCACCAGCTGAAAGGTTCTGGCCCTACTCAAATGCTGTTTTAATATTATCAGCCTCTTAAATAAACACTGGCTTTAATAAACCACACCTTATCAGCTAATGGTTCAGCACACAGCAGGAGGAGTTTGATTATGAGGGTGATGCATAATGAAGAACAACAGCCAATCACAGGGTTTAGGTGGACGGGTGAGGAAATGAAAGACTGACACATTTAACATGTGTTATGATCTTTCCCTGAACTTAACCAAGTCTGGTATAAACCATGTTTATTACTGTAACTGATGGTAACAGGCACCTGAGCGACCAGGATGTGGAGCAGAATTATAAATCACATGTACAATAACAGCTGCTGAATAAAGAGCTGTTATGTCATTTTCACTACTTTCACTCCTCTGTGGTTTTGTTATTATATTCTATATTTCTTCTCATGTAGGTTTCCTCCAAGTACACCACTTAAAAAATAAATTGCCTGGAAACCTGTCCAGGATTTACTCTGATCCTCGACACATATCAGCTGGGATCGAGTCAAGTCCCCCATGATAAGCTTTATGTAACTTATATTAAAACTAAATTATGGATATTACACATTGATACTAAAGAACAACCTACTGCAGCAATTTAAAGTTCACTTCTACACTTTATTAGAGGTGACTTACAGAATTTAGCCCCAAAACACGTCCATGTACCAAACATAGAGCAGGATGTTCATGACCAGGTGTGTCAGTGATACCTGACCCGAGCCAGTTCAGTTCTGTTTAACACCCCAGTGATGTACTTTATTTAAAACAGGTTAGTAAAATGTATTTCTGCTCCTTCAAATTAGGTTTTTGTTGTTTGCATCAGATGATATTTCAGCTGAGGAGCAATATTTACTGCAGTGTTACTCCTGTGAGTATTAAGTTACAGGGGATTTCAGAGGCTTTAAATTAATATCTTATATATATTAAATATCACACTGAATCTTTTTCCATTTAAAAATAAGAAACACAAACATGACACATCTTTCACTCTTCACTTGGGTTGAGAAACAGAAAACCTGCAGTCACATTGGAGGAGAGAGAGAGAGAGAAAGAGAGATCGTATTTGTGGTGGGCTGATTAAAAATTTATTTCTGCTATTTTTGAAAGAACTCTTCACTTGAAGAAAAATAAAAAAAAAGGGAACGGGCTGAACACTTCCACTGTCTGACTGACGTGTGGGGCAGGAGACAGATTTACAGGAAGTTAGGAGAGTGAATATACAGCGAGAAGCCGAGGAGCTCATTTTTCAAAAGTTATGAAAAAACAGAAAATGACATTTACTTCATAGACAGTAGCAAGGAAAAAAAGTTTCCCACTTATCTGTATAATTGGTCATGAAATGTGACTTGATCTGAATATCGAACATTTCTATGCTGAGAAAACATAAACAAACATGATCTTTCATGTAGTTATTGAAGACACCCATTAAACTCACAGAGTGATGGTGGAAAAAGTAAGTGAAACTGTGTTTTAATAATTGGTTGAATTACCTTTGGCAGCAATAATCTCAAGCAAACACTTCTTGTATCTGTAGCCCAGACCTCCACAATGTCCTCAGAAGGTCTCCCAGCAGTCTAAATCTATAGCAGCATAACTAAGAGATGGCTCAGAGCCACCTGAACCAGCTCTCACTATAAGCTTTATGAAAACGGAAGCCTAGTCTTAAAAGTAGAGAGGGTGTCTGCCTCCTGAAAGATGGAATCACTAAACCCGAAGAAGCTGAAACACACAAAAAAGTCTGTAAAACATTAACTTTATTATTTATTATTATTTTTATTAAACAAGCAAACAAAAAACAAAACAAAACAAAATAAGATGACTTCCACTGAAAATTTTAAGGCAGATTTATGCTTCAGAAACATCAGTGTGCAAAATGTGATGAAAGCACTCGGAACAGTTAACAGCAGATCCTTAAGGAAAAAAAAACATTTTGCACGTAAGAGACTTAAAAGTGAGATTCACCTAAACTGCAGTGAAGCTGTATCTGGTGTTTATCGTTATTCTGTATTTTTTCTTGCCGAGAACTTGTCCCTGCTCTTGTTTACTTTTCCACATCACAGTTTTATATGGAAGCCAATAGCATATCGTAGCAACGTTTGGATATTCTTACTTGAATACTGACCTGACGTTTGACCAAACATTTTATAAAACACCTGAAAGTATAGCTAAAAGAAAGTAAATTAAAAAACTGGATGAGCTGCTGATGTAAAAAAAATGAATAAATTAGACACTCGAGCAACCGAGAAATCCACATGCTCCATGTTTCAGTAGGATTTACACTTTGTAACTGACTCATTAAATTAAACCGACTGTGCTACTGAAATATCATTTACAGTCAGGTAATAAATTAAATCACACCACAAATAAACGTAATCCAGTTAAAGACAGATTATTTTAGCACAAACCAAAGTGATGCTCAAACATCACCATGAAACAGTGGAGTCAGCCACTGGTTTAAAGTCGTATACAGCATCAAAAAGTTAATTCTGTGAAAACAAACAGTGGTTCCGGCTTGAACATCATCAGAAAAGTTACATTTCTATATTTAAAAAAAATCTCCAGTGATTAAGACTTAATTTCTGAGTCATTCTGCATCAAACTTTGGAGTCAAGTTCCATTATTTTCAGTATTTTCCCTTTGTTCCGTGGTTTCAATGAACCAAATTCCAAAGCTTTTATATTCAGCTCGACTAAACTATCCATAATAAAACAGCAGTGCATCTGAATTTGACAACATGAGGCAGAAATAAAACACACAACAGAAGATGAAAGATAAATAATCTTAAAAAAAAGCCACAGAACAAGTCTGCAGGTTAAAAAGTATTTTTAGTGATGAGGTCTGGACTGCGACTACAGCTGATGATTAACATCTTAACCATGATATACAGATACAGCTGAGTGGTGCTTATACATACAGACGTGAAGGATCTAAACTATCTACAGTCGTATTCATCACTATTGTCGATCTCCTTCACCCTGAGGAGTTTTATGACCTGAGAAGCTCGTTTTCATTCTGATTCACGTCCCTGTGATCAAACATTTCTGCCCCAGCTGACTGTGTAACCACTAACTTTACTCTACATATAAAAATATAAACTGCCACTTCTTCTGCGTTGTGCTTAAAGTACGCCGAACACATCTGACGCTGCTCAGAGGAATGTTGGAAGTAAAGTTGAATCAGACCTGGGTCGACACTGATCTTCAGTCTGAGACGTTTTTGTCACTTTTAATTAATAAATCCATTTTTGAATTTGTTCCTTAATTCAGTCGACCCAGGTCTAATTTTTTTAGCTTAGTTCAGAAGAAAAACAAGCTGGGTGAGGAAATAAAACCAATAATTAGGGGAAAGGTTGTCGGAATCTGATTAACTGTACTTAAACCATATTTATATTGGTGTAAGTCTGTTGATGATGATCTCATCTCTCATATAACAATATCGGCTCCCTGATGTCTCCAAATTTAATACAGTTACCCAGGAATCTGAGATTTCTTTAAGGTTCCCTCACCCGCTTTCGTGACCAGACTTACCGTTAAGAAAGTAACATTTGGTCTGGAGCAGCACTTCTAGTCTATCAGCTACTGCTCCTGTGTGCTGCGTTCAGGTACAGCAACAAAAGGAGAAAAAAACAAAACAAAACTAAAATTGAGGTCTGAACAGATCTGAATCATGACAACCTTAATTTTCATACATACGTCAATCAGAGAATTAAATCTCCACATTGAGATGAACACAATATTTAAATGCAACTAAAACATTTTTAACAAAAAGTGATTATGTGGCGAGGTGAAGAGGTAAATTTACCCAGTAATTAGATCTTTATTTAATAGGTAACATAAGGTGTCATAACAGCAGATGTTTTACTTCTGCTGTAATAATCATAATAATGTCTAGTTATTGATGAACACTGCACAAAACTTTCCTCATATTGTTTTACACCTACACGACAGTGATTTATGAACCACTTATAACTTACAACAAAATATTTAATTTTATGCAGATAATTATTACTTTATATTTAATTCTCCTGAACTGTGTTTCCTGCATTTACAACGTTAATGATAATTACTAATTATTATTGTTAATTTCAGTTTTACTGATGATCTCTTTCTTCCATCGACTCGAGTACACACTAAATGTTAAAGCGTTTTTTTCAACCCTAACACACTTCTAGAAACAGGTACTTTGTTTTCAGATGCAAATAATACTCCCTCAGAGTTAACAGATGTCATGACAGCACCACATGAAACAGTAGCAGGTAGTTCCCACAACAACAACAACAAAAAAAAGGAAGATGAGACGAGTTGGGTCAAACAAGTAAAATTAAATTCTTAAAAGTAAAAGTAAGTAAGTAAGTAA
>OMLM01003928.1:5230-26192 GCA_900302695.1 Helostoma temminkii | reverse complement strand
ATCAACTTGTTTTGTTTATACTGCAATACCCTTTTCTTGTTGCAGAACATAAACCACACTCACATATATGGCAAACCAAGTGCCAAGAAATTAAAATAAAGGTGCAGATACATAACTAATCCATCAGACATACCTTGTGTAGATCTATGTCATACGCATAATCCATGACTGGAGAGGTGTTCTGAGAGAACAGCTGCCCCACCATATTGCGGTAGGCTTTGCCATTGATATTGGCCATGGTGTGCTGCAGCACCTCATGCAGCTCTGACTCCTCCATCTGAGGCGGAGGCAGCAGTTCACTCTTCAGCAGCTCCTGGGCAGTGGGGCGCAGGGCTGGGTCATGGTTCAGCAACCACTTTATCACCATTTTCTGAAGCACACAAAATATGCCAAGCGGCACAGACTTATTATTTTAGTCAGTTTCAGAGAGAGAATAAGTGCTGTGTCAGCTGTGTGCTACTGGGTGCTGACCTGTGTTCCTCGCTCATACACAGCAAAGTCGTTAGGAAAGGTGATGGGCTCCTGAAGCATAAAAAGAGATGAAGTAAGTAGGAAGCCTTTTTCATAGCTTATATCTGCTAATTTTTACAGCTCTGAAAATGGACATACCACACGCAGCTGGCTCAGGACAGAAATACGCTCAGCCCCCGTGGTCATCGGCCTGTAGGACATCTCAAAGAGGATGATGCCGAGGCTAAACAGGTCAACTTTCTGAGTACAGACAAAGAAGAAACAATGATAAGCATAAAACATTAAAATATGACTGAAGAATTAAGTTTAAGACAAGATCCAGTAACATGTATACTTTGAATATACTTATAGTATACTTACTTATTAATAGAAGGTGAGAGCTTAAAATTTTTCAGACTTACTTGGTTGTAGGTGGCTTTGGTATTTCCTTGAACCTCTGGGCTGACGTAGAGGGCAGTACCAACCATACCCGTCATGTTACCTGGAGGCATTGATGCAAAAGCAAGACTGAGTGTCACGGAAGTTAATGTATATCAACAGACAGTATTATGAAAGCATCTTCAAACCATCTGCACCTGTGGGGTCCAGTTTGTGCATCACTGCAGAGCCGCTCTCCTCCACCTCAAATTTACCTGCAGCCTGAGAGAGTTTTTCCATACATTTGTCATTTAAATTTTTTTGGGTTTATGCTGTGTATTTTTTGGTTTATATATTAATAAAACTACACAGCTACACAATGTTAGTGTTATTAATAATGGCATACCACATTAGCGGGATGGTCTGTAGCCAGACCAAAATCTCCGATCTTCACATGGTCTTGTGAGTCAAGGAAGATGTTGACAGGTTTCAGGTCCCTGTGAATCATCCCCTGGAGGAGAGAGGGTTGGATAAAGAGATCTACTTAGTCGTGAGTTATTAAAACCTTCCTCGTTAGTAATATTATGGTATATCATACCTGCTCATGGATGTAAGCAAGTCCATCCAGTATTTCTCTAAACAATCTCCACAAACGAGTCTGATCCTCGTGCAGGTCGTGGTCTATCGTGTCTCTTAAAGTGCTCTTTTCACAGTATTCCATCTGTCAGAAGCAGAAAACAAGCATTAAATGCAAGAAAGAGACCTCTAGTGGTCAAAATAGAGTGTGGCGATGAAGCTTACTTGAATGTACAAGTAATGTGCTATGTGGAGAGATCGGTCTGAATCTGCGCTCTCTGTCGTGTCAGTCACTGGCCTTTTGCTTGGCTCTACCTGTGGAAGGACACATAATTTTTTACACTGTGAAAAGCGCAGACAGTAATCAGCAGGTATAAAACAAAGCACAAATATTCAAACCTGTGATATCTCATCTGTGCTTTCATCGCCATTGTCAAAGATGATGTCGCTCCTCGAGTCGCTATCTGATGGTCTAAAAGAAAAAAAAACACAAAAAACATAAATATGTTAATAATAGTTTAATATACTTAAATCCCACCACTGAAAAGTAAATGACCCCAAACTTACAAAAAAGAGGCACCAAACACATCTTCATCATCTTCGTCGTCCTCATCGTCACTGGACTGGTTTCCGCTACACTTAGCGCTGGAGGACTTTTCGATGGAGGTGGACCACTCCACAGAACTCGACAGGGCCGGAGGTGGTGCGATGTCTTCTATGTTGTCAGGGAGGCCAAGTTCGTTGAGGCGCTGCGGAGGATCTTTGCAGCGCTTTTCAGGTGTGGTCTGAGGCTCAGAGCTGTCAGTGTTGCTCAGCACCCCCGTGGAGGGTGTCTCGTGCCGCTCGATCCATGCATTGTAGTAGCGGACAATGTTCTCATGATTAAGGCGGGAGAGCAACGTCACCTCACCTTTGATCCGTCTGAACTGCTTACTGGCTGGGTTCACCTGGATGCGTTTTACAGCGTAGTAACAACCGTCTAACTTGTTCTGAACCTGGAGGGGTAAGCGAAGATTTTCCGTCAGCCAGCTTCCCCTCACAGGGTAAGTCATCACTCAATGGATTTATTGTGTTTAAAATAAAGTGTACCTTTATAACAGCACCAAATGCTCCTTTTCCTAGAAGCTGCAGTTCCTCAAACTCATTGAAGTAGCGAGAAAACTGTCTCTGCACTCCAGAGCTGAATGGAGCATTGAGGACGTGGCTCCGGGGAATGACTGATGACGCAAAGTCCACAGCAAGTTCTGAGATGAAGAGGAAAACAGAGAGGAAAACATTAAGCCCCCATCAGGCTGTACAGAGGTTTCACTGTGATTGGTACAACTGTTAAATATCATAGATAAGATCAACAGACTTGGTATCTATTCATTGAAAAACACATAACATATAAACTAATACAACACAGCTGCAAGAAATCATGGTAGTTAATTAATGTTAAGAATTGTCTTTTATCATCTTCTCAGTTAAGAGGATTTGCTGCAAATGAACAGTTTAAATAATTAAAGTGCAATTTAAAAGATGTTCAAATAGGCCCTGCAAAATAGTGAACAAATTTAGAAACATATTAGATGAAAATTATAACAGAAATAAACTGGAGTGCCTGTGACTCATTTCTAGGTTTCTTGGAACTGATGCTTTAGACTATACTTAGTGGTTTTGTTTGGCCATTTCCAATATTTACATATTGTAGATGTGTATCACCTTCTGGGCTGGCATCCTGGTACTGTGGCAGGTTTTTAGGTGATGGAGGTTTGAGAAAGGAGTGTTCCAAGAGCTGCTGGGTTGTCCAGCGTTCAGCATCATTCAGACATACGCATCTATAAATTAATAAAATAAAAAAATAAAAAGAGACTGCAGCACTGATTTCTGCAAGTTTAGATTATTTACATCACATATATTTACATACATATCGAGAATATGATATTGTAGCATATTCATGATGTTGAGGCACTCACATGTTTCAGTTATCAGTGTGAAAATCAACAAATTCATTAACTGATATAGTAATTGGCAGATTAATCAATAACAAAGTCCAACTTCAGCAAACAATACATTTGCTTTTATTGTCTTGAAATTATGTTTACTTGAAAGTTCAAGTTACTTCTACACTTAATGATAATATGTTTCCAGGAAGACAAACAAAACAGAAATGTGAAACTGCAGAAGGTTTGGGAAAATGGTCAGCAAAATATGCAGAACATGATTTACAATAAATGGGCTACAACTGTGGTATAGTAGTTGCAGAACCGGGATGGTATCCATCCTTACATACTTGTGGAGAAAATCCTGGAAGTCAGCAGGCAAGCTGGTAGGCACCACCACTGGATACTCCTTCACTTCTTTCCCCTGACTCAGAGCCAGCAGCATCAGCCCCAGGTTCCACACGTCCCCTTTTTTGCCTGTTTTTGTTGGCATCACTGTATCCTCAGAGAAACGTACATGGGCTTGCTCAAAAATGTCTTCTTTGCAGATATCCGCAAATCTCTTTGATAAACTGTAATCGGTCAGACGAACGTTGCCCTCTGAGTCCAAAAGCACGCTGGAGGCACCCAGCTGCTTGTGCACCACAGAGTTGGTGTGAAGGTAGTCGAGAGCAGCCAGCAGCTGGGCCGTGTAATGGCAGAGTTTATCCAAAGGGACCGGGTTGTGGTTGATCAGACTTTGGTTAAAGTTTGTTGCGGAAACATATTCCACCAGCAGATTAACTTCGAGGCAGTCATCCTTCTCAATGGAGCTCAGTGCCTTATAGTGCACCAAGTTTGGGTGATCCAGTCTCAGGAGAGAGTTGAACTCACTTTCTGCACCATGGATCTACACAGAAATACAAGTTTAAGAAGCAATTTGTGCTAGTTTAAAACAAGTATATTGGGAACTGATTTAAATAATTGTTTTCTATAGTTCTAGTTGACATAACTACATGAGTAGTATTAAACTTCCCTCTGCCATCTCTATATGGAAATATCTCTGTGATTTTAACTGAAATGGTTTTCAGTTCACAAGTCATCTGGTTGCTCAGACAACAGAGGTTGTAGTAATGGTTGACCTGCTCCTAGAGGTAACATAATCTGAACTAAACATTAAGTAGAAACAACTCTTCCGGGTGACATTATCTGGAGGCATATAAATATTTTAATACAGGAAATGCAGAGGGAGATTTAATACAATTCCTGTACATGAATTCAAACCCAAACTATAACCACAGGAAAAGCAGAACAGAAAAAGTCAAATACATTTTAAACCAAAACATTGTTAATAGCCTCCTGTCTGCTTGCCTGCTTTTTACAGTTTTCAATCTTTCCTTTCTCTTGGCTGGTGAAGAACTTTCCCATCTTTTTGTTCCAGTGCAGCGACCACTCGTAGATCACAGCAAAGTCCCCTGAGTTTCCCTCAAACCCATAATAAACGCTACGACCGAGCCTCTCGCTCACACCTGTCAGAAACATGAGAGAGAGACACAGAAGTACAGTATAAACATCATCATGGTAAAATAGGCAACTTTGCAACAAACTGTCTATGCTGTCTCAGACAGCTCTCACCTAAATGTTTCCCTCTGTGGACGACGAGTTCTCCAAACGTGCTGCTGTAGAAGTGAAGAAGCTCCTGTGAGCGATGATTTTCTTCAGTAAAGGTGTCTCGTCTGGCAAAACAAAACACAACTCAAGTGTTTTAATATGTATTTAACATTAAAAACGCCGTATTATATTTGTAATGGGGTTAGTTGGTCTGCTATATACCTGTGCCGTGTATTCGAGGTAGTCCGACGCCGGTTACCAACTTTCTTGGCCTCAGCCAGTTCAGGAGGAGCTGCGCCTGGGCTGGATGGGCACTTGCCTGACGGGGAAGGGTTAGCTGGGACTACTTGCTCCATAATCTCAAGACGCTCCTGTGAAATTTAACACAAACAACAAAATTGTTCCTTTTTGCAGGCTGATTAAAACACAGCAAACTGTTTTACCTCGTTGACTGTAGAGAACGGTAGAAAAGATGTGTCTAAGGCACCTGTTTGGCTATTTCCTTTCTCCTCTTCTCCTCTCGTTTCTCCTCCTCTCGTCTTTGGATTACAGCCATGATCTCTTTTTCCTACAAGGACGAAAAAAAATATCACTTAGAAATGACATCACAACACAACAGCACAACTCCTGATACAAGCATTTCTCCCTCACTAACCATCTCCTCCTCCTGTTTGCGCTGCTGGTCCATCCTCTGCTGCTCCTCCAGTGCTCGTTTCTCCTGCTGCCTCTGCTGGTTCTTCAGCATCTCCTCATGGAAGGAGCGTGATGGAGGCTTGTTGTGCTCACTCAGGAAGCCCTGAATGTAATCTGCTAGCTCATATATCATCACCTAGAAGTGGACAGGTTGATAGTTAATAGTAATTTAATAGTAATTTATGTAAACATGTGAGGATGTGGGTGTGTTTGTGCTCACCTCCCCACATCGCACAGCTGCCAGTTTGTTGAGTTCACTCTGAAGGTTCTGGAGGTTTTCGTTTGATAGACCTTTGGCATTTTTCAGCTCCAGCTCTGGAGGCCTGTTATGAGATACAGCTGTATATTACCAACACTGAATGATCACTAGTCAAAAAAATGAGGTGACATCTTTGCCCTGGCACATTAACAGCAACAGTTTGGCATGAGGTGAAATATGTAGCATTGTATTGTTTAAGGTCATGTAGGCTCACACAGATACAAATCTATTCTTTTTAGGCTACTCTTGAATTAGAAGACTAGTAAGAATCTCAGTATTAAGTTGATTCTCAAACCTATTTTCTTTTAACTAACCTATGTACAGGCTGTTTTTCAGGGTTTGGGCTAAGCCAGTGAAGGTCAATCTTAATGCTTCAGCAGACCAACATTTTGGACAATTCTATGCTTCTAACTTTGTACCAGGAGTTTGGGGAAGGTCCTTTTGTATCCCAACATGACTGTGCCTCAGTGCACAAAGCAAAGGACTATAAAGACGTGTGTGGCCCAGTGGGTGGATATACATTGTTGTTAAGATCTTTGTTAAAGTTCTTTGTTGCAAAAACAAGAACATACAGTGGAACAAAAATAAATAATAGTGTGTTACTGCCAGCATTGTGATGAAAATGACATTTAACAGTGCAGTGTCATAAATATGTGAAGGGAAACAAGTAACAACTAAGTAAACAAAACCAACTGGGACCTGACATAATCCCAGCTTCAGGTAACTTTATATTGGGTTTACAGATTTGTTTTCGTTATGGATGGATAGCTCGCAGTGCTGTGGACATAGACAGTGCATGGAAAAGATCCAGGGTCCAGTACTCACACGTCTGGATATGTGGGGGGACATTTGACCTGCAAGTCCACAGTCACGTAGCACTCCTGTCCACTGCTCAGGCCGTTGGGCCGCAGGTAGAGGTGCACCTCTGGAGGCCGTTTAACCTGAAAATCAAGTCAGCAAATCCTAGCGGGGGCGGTAACTTCAATTTAATGTATGGAGCTACTACTACAAATATGTCAACTTTTAGCCAACATCAGCTCATGCTAGCATCTCTAGCTAACGTTACCTTCCACGGATCCTTGTTCCGAAGATCCTGGAAGTCATCTCCAAAGATAGACGCGAGAGCTTCTAGTTCATTTTCCTGCTGGACCGTGTGGTCGTCTGTCCCATCAGACGGAGTGTGCTGACTGCTCATTCTTCAGCCTCAGCTACATGGCAGTCCTCCTGTCCTGTCACACTGGCAGCAGTCAGCAACAGCAGCAGGAAGAAGATCCGCTCAGCACACCAAACCGCGCCGTCCACTCCTCCGCCACTTTGTAAAGTCAAACTTTAGCAGATACGCACTTCAGTGTTTTCACGTCTCATTAATCACTAACTTATCGCACAGGCCATATCAACACTGCTGCAACCAGCGCATGGCTGTTGCAAGCCATTGAAGCTGCGTCGCAGGTGAAACGTCATCACGTTGCTTTCTCAAAATGGCCGCTAGAGGGCGGAAATAACGTAAAACAGTTTGATCATTCAGGAAGTCAGTGATTTGAAAAATGCATCAGTCAAAGGTTTGGACTCACGTAGCAATCATCACGTTTTTCACGGAAAGATATATGTCTTCAGGTGTGCTGCCATCATTGCAAAAAGGTTTTCTAATGATCGCTTATAATTTTAAATTAATAAACTTGCCTTAGCAAATCAACATGCTGTTGGAAGACAGTACTAATGATTGGTGATTACAGGCCTCTGGACATGTTTCCAGCTACAATAGTCTTTTACAATATTAACAGTGTCTACACTGTATTTCTGATAAATTAGCTGTTATAAAATTTACGTTTCTGTCAAAAACTGCGATTTCTATGTGTCCAAACCTTTGACTGGTATCAAAAGTAGTACTAACTCAGAAGAACAAAATATATGAGTATTATAGCTAATAGGCATATTATGTGTTTAACACAGTGGTGTAAAATAACTTAAGTATTGTACATTTCTGAATAATACAATTTTCTTGACTACCTCCATGTTCTGCTACTTCATAATTCAGCTTTACTACATTTCAGAAGCAAATACTTTTACTAATATAATTATTTGATTCCTAACAATAATATATCCATTTATGTAAAATGAGCCATTTTGCACAGTGATAACTTTTAGTACTCCAGATGTTTTTAGAGCTAATACTTTTGAACCTTTACTCAACTGGATGCAGGACTTTTACTTGTAACAGAGTATGTCTACACTATGGTACTGCTACTGTTACTTGAGTAAATTATGTACATACCTATGCCACCACTGGTTTATTAATACTGACGACAGTGTTTAAGTAGTAGCCTATTCTACTGATGTAACTGACCAACTTTTTATCTAATTTAAATATTGCTGCATTGTTTATTTAATATATAATAATACATCCCAAACTCACTGGATTTAAAAAATCCTAATTAGAAAATCCTAATCCTAATTAGGATTTTCAAGTGATAATTAAAGTTAAGTTTGTTTATACACACGAGGAACAAATGATTTTCATGTCAGCTGTAGCGTAGGGAGGAACAGCATCAAATGGAAATAAAAAATATATATCTGAAATATTTTTAGTGCTAATTTGAACGTGTTTAGTTACTTTATACCTCTGAACATTTTATTTATAAAGGTGAGATGAGCTGAGTTGTATTAGAAAAAACATGCAGCTTTGGCTTTTACTAGACAAATTGTGTTAGAATTCTAGCGGCATTTTCATGAGTTATCAGTGGCAAATGATTTGTAAAGGATACATGAAAATACATAGGAAATCAAAAAAACCAAAAATCCAGTAAAACTTCTTTATCATGCAAACAGCTTTGAGATGCTTCATCTGCATCCAGCTTCTATCTGTGGAGATAGAGAGGAAATGTGCCTATAAATAGAGAGCTCTGGTGTCTGGTGCGACAGAAGAATGCGCTTACATATCTTCAGCTCTGATATAACCTCACATATTACATATGGCTCATTTACACCTGAGTCATTCTTCCTTACCTGAAAGCCTAAACGAATAGATTTGTTTTAGCTTTGAAGAAGACGTGATTCCTATCCCCAGAAATGTGCCCATATATGATAATATCTTTGGGAGCGATGTTGTATTAACAAATAATTTGTCAAATGTGTGTATACGTAATTCCTGCAGGCATGAGAGTATTACCTCATAAGGTACAATGTACATCGAGGAAAATACACTGTAAAGTATAGTGGCACAAATATGGAGTTCCTCTTTGCAAAGTTACAGTTCACAAATCTCAATGGCTGCACATTTATGACTCAGTTGCCCACTATAACCTTACAAGGAGACAGCTAGGCCAATCAGAACAGAGCACTTACACCAACAGGCCACTCAGACAGCCAGATTAGACACAGAGCCCAGCTGACATTACCATCAGCTGTTCCACACGTTGAGGAGGCTCAGCTCACATACCAGCAGCATGGTTGGACATATACAATGTTTTCATCTCCTTAACAAGACACCAGTGATGTTGTCCTGCATGACTGGGTGATCTTAGAGGGTCTTGGGTGGCTATAAGGGCTATAAAACTTTGAAACCTATATGACAGACATGGTTCTACTTACAATAAACTAGTCTATTGAAGATCACATCAGAAATAAGTAATTGTAGTATTATAAAAACACATCTCTGAATCAATACCCCTGTGACATATAATTAAAATCTATAAAAACTATATATTGCAATAGACATTAAAGTATGCATCGAATCCAGGCTTGACGTAATGCATTTTATAACGTTTGTGAGAAAACCTTAATCTTTGAAAATGAACATTACTCTACATCTTTCTTTCAGAAATATTTCTGTTAAAGTGTTTATGATATGATACTTCATTTTGCCTTATAATGTTAAATAATACAGAAAACAACCAGAACAAATACAAATACTGACACCAGCAAAGCTACACAACCTTTACCGATAGTGATTTATCACTTTTATCATTTTCCAAACTTTTCATGATATTTCATTAAATTGTGTCAGTTAAGTGATTTCCATGTATGTAAAACACACTTTCCTGTGGCTTGTTGATTTTTGTTGTCCGCTCTTATTTGGACTTGTGTGAATCCCTGGTCCCGCCCCTGGTCCACAGACCTAGTTTGGGTCTTATTTAAGGGGCTCTTCTCACACTCAGTCTTCATCCCAGTGGAAGCATCCGTCTGCCAGTGCACCTTGGTGAGTACATTTACCATCTAGTTTTACTGTGTGTAACATATGCTCCCTGAAGTCCATCAGTTGGACTCTGAGCTGATGATATGAATGATGTAACACTAACCTTTTTTTTATTATTAACTCAAATTGAACAGTACACCTACAAGTAGAGTTACTGATTTGTGCTAGCTTGACTGTGATGGATGTTGAAAGCCTTAAACAGAAGTAAATACATCTCAAACATAGTCAAACAGTGTGCATTTGTTTTTAAAAAGTTGGCTAAATTCATGCATGCCCTAATTAATTAATAGACAGGAGCCATGTAGTAAAACAAAAGTGTCAAGATGTGCAGACAGATGGGTCCTGGCCTGGCTCTGCGACAGCCTCACGCAAGACCTGAAATAGCAGGAGATCCATGTGTCGCTTGTTTCACCCCGTTGAGCACAGTGGGGGTGTTGATCTTAAAATAGTTCACAGGTCTCTCTGTAATGCCCCTTTTTGGTGCTACTTCAGCAGCTCTGAGGTGTCCCAGGAACAATCATGCCTGTAGAGATATGGTATCAGGAGTTGTACAACACAGATGGGACTAAAATAGCACCCGAAGGCATGTCTAATTAGCTCTTTGTAGCACCCACTAAGGTGGGTGGTGGCAAAGTTTCCAACCTTAACTATCAGATACTGTTGGCAGTTTCCTCAAAGACTCTCTGAATTACATCTAATCACCATCTAACCATTTAATCAATTTCCTCAAAGACACTGTCAATTACATTTAATATGTATAGTAATTATATGTTTGATTGACTTACTGTTACAAGTTTTTCTAGACACACAAAGGGCAGGATTAGTCTCTTAATCATGTCATCAGCCACCCCAGTGATAAAGTGTCTGTGGTTGTTCAATTATAACAGGCCTTCATACTATGTGCTCAGTGATGTGCAGTTTAGACAGCTGCTCCTAACACAAAGCCTAAAGCTTCTCTCCTTTCCACCCCACCTACCTCTCAAATTTAAGACCACCCCAGTAAAGCCTAATCATGTGTGACGACGATGAGACTACCGCTCTTGTATGTGACAACGGCTCTGGCTTGGTCAAGGCTGGATTTGCCGGAGATGACGCTCCCCGTGCTGTCTTCCCTTCCATCGTTGGAAGGCCCCGCCACCAGGTACATTGTCCATCTTACTATGTTCTAAAAAACTTTAGGTAACGGCAGCACCCCCTGTGTCTTATACTTCTCTCATGTTTCCTCCTTTAGGGTGTGATGGTGGGTATGGGTCAAAAGGACAGCTATGTAGGTGATGAGGCTCAGAGCAAGAGGGGCATCCTGACCCTGAAGTACCCCATCGAGCATGGCATCATCACCAACTGGGATGATATGGAGAAGGTGTGTGTTGACAGTGAGATTCATTTACAACATTTGTGGCAACTGACCTTCCTTCCTTGAGAATTCACAGCCTGGCCAGACACAATCACAAAGGCTGTTTTATTTTTAGATGTGACACTTTATTTAAAGAACTTGCTGTTGTTTCTTCAGTTGTTTCACCCCTGACATCAGCTGTTCTTCTTGTCAGATCTGGCACCACACCTTTTACAATGAGCTGCGTGTGGCCCCCGAGGAGCACCCCACTCTGCTCACTGAGGCCCCCCTGAACCCCAAAGCCAACAGGGAGAAGATGACCCAGGTACCTTAAATTCTCTGTGCTCTGCTTCATATATGTTCATGTTCATATACCTCTTTCTGGGTTAACACAAACATTCCGTTTGCTCTTTCCTTCAGATCATGTTTGAGACCTTCAACGTTCCTGCCATGTATGTGGCCATCCAGGCTGTGCTGTCTCTGTATGCCTCTGGCCGTACCACTGGTCAGTAGACCTGATTTTTTCACATGTAAACAGTTTAGTCTGGTCAGTTATGCAGCAAAATAAAATTCAATTTCACACTTTGAGGGTGTGTATCATCTGGATAGATTCCTGTTTTATTGTCCAGGTAGAGTGTTAATGCCTCTCTAGCAGGGTGTGAGCACCGTGATGTCAGCAGTAGTTTATAGTTTATTATGTGACACATAGAAGAGGGCTTATGTTTAGCTGCCAATCTTCACCTTTACATGCATGCATAGCTGACTAACTGTGGTTTTTATCTGCATGTTAAAGGTATTGTGTTGGACTCTGGTGATGGTGTGACCCACAATGTCCCCATCTATGAGGGCTATGCTCTGCCCCATGCCATCATGCGTCTGGATCTGGCCGGTCGTGACCTGACCGACTACTTGATGAAGATCCTGACTGAGCGTGGCTACTCTTTTGTCACAACTGGTAAGTCTGTGCATACACAGTTGATATGTCTAATGTTTATTTGAGATGTGTTTCTCAATATGTGAACTTTCTGCTTCTCAGCCGAACGTGAGATTGTGCGCGACATCAAGGAGAAGCTGTGCTATGTGGCTCTTGACTTTGAGAATGAGATGGCCACTGCTGCCTCCTCCTCCTCTCTGGAAAAGAGTTATGAGCTGCCTGATGGTCAGGTCATCACCATTGGTAATGAACGTTTCCGTTGCCCAGAGACCTTGTTCCAGCCTTCATTCATTGGTGAGTAATGTATTTATTTTTTCATGGATCTAAGACATGAAGTATTTTGTGTGTTGCGATACTGATTGTTTTTCTCTCTTCTCTTATACCAGGTATGGAGTCTGCTGGTATCCATGAGACCGCCTACAACAGCATCATGAAATGTGACATTGACATCCGTAAGGACCTGTATGCCAACAATGTGCTGTCTGGTGGTACCACCATGTACCCTGGTATTGCTGACCGTATGCAGAAGGAGATTACAGCTCTGGCCCCAAGCACCATGAAGATCAAGGTGAGAGAACTGAAAATGATAAGAGTTTATTGACTAAGTGAAAAAAATGCTCAAAATATATAATTGTGATTTATCCTTGCCTAGATCATCGCTCCACCTGAGAGGAAGTACTCTGTCTGGATTGGTGGCTCCATCCTGGCTTCACTGTCCACTTTCCAGCAGATGTGGATCAGCAAGCAGGAGTACGATGAGGCCGGCCCCTCCATTGTCCACAGGAAATGCTTCTAAACACACAGCCAACTTCCTTTTGTCAATGCATTTGTATGTTGTTGTCTCCTGTATATATCTGTGTATGTTCTACTGTAATAAAGATAAGCCCTTCTGAGAGTATCATCTGTGTTTGTTGTTCACATGATTGTGAAACAATGTAGCTGGAAAATAAAGTGATATTTGGGAGAATGTTCCAAGAAAAAGGTTAACTAAACATAAACAACATAAAGCAAGCAATACATTTCAGTAGCTGATAATGATTGACCCAGCTCTTGAGAAACAAATGTCGACACATTCCATTTTCATAGTTGTTGTAGATGTTTTACTGGATGAATAAATATAGAACTAAGATTTTACAGATATTAACTTTACGAGCAGTTAAGAGCTTGAAGAGACCAAACACTGTTGCTATAAATTAGACCATTTTGCTTTTTGAGCCAGACCACATGGCTTAGAAAGAAGAACTGTGTCAGTATGTTTAAGGTTGAACTGACTGAGTAGCACAGGCTTGTTATAATTCACTTCTTCACAGCATTTAGTGTTACAGTCAATTATAATGTTTAATTTGTTGATCCAGAATGGCTTCTGGTCATCTTACAGTACACACCATTGCTCTTATTCTGCTTTAAAGGGTATAGTCTGAAATGTCTTTTTATAATCAGATACTGTTTTATATTACATATAATATCACAGAAAGTATGACAGTGCATCACGTGCTATAAGTGCACAAAAAAGATTAAGGGCAAATCTACACTTCATAATTTCAATGTAATCACCATATCTGTTACAATCCATATACTATCGCACAGTAGCAGCTGTGCGTGTTCTGCGTTTCAAAAGTGCGATTATTTTAAATTACGGAGTCAGCCGGTTGACAGGAAGCGTCCACTGGAGCATTCATCTGACCCCATAGAAACCACCCCGCCCCACCAGGCTGTTCTGGGTTATAAAACACACGCCTTAATAAATGTTGTTCGAACCATTTTCAACCAATCACAATGTAGAACGTAGGGAGCGCCGCTGTTTGAATACTCTACGGAAGCAGAAGTCCTCGCAACTTAGAGCACGATGCAGTTAGTTAGCTAACAAATTAAATTAACTGTAATATATACAGTCGTTTTATTGTCTGTGAAAACGCTAAAAAAGCAGGTGTAAGCCGCGTGACAACGAAAAGCTATTTTGTTTTCTTTCGACTCGGGCTCGTTGATGAGCTAATGTGATTTGCTAATGTTAGCTAGCTAACTGCATTGTAACTGAAGCTTGAGGCTAGACACTAGCGTTAGATAGGTGCTGCATGATGCAAGTTAACTCCTTTTTAGCCTTAGCATTTTTATAACGTTAGTTTTTACCGTTACGTTTGGAGTTGGTAAAGGATTTTGGAGGTGAACAGGAGCCTTGTGGACAGTTAGGATCGACGGGACTATGAGTTAGCGACAGTACGTTAGCATAGTCTGGAGAAAGTTGTAGATTTGGAGAAGGTGGACTCGGTGCGGAACTGATACGACTGTGAATGTCAGTTTACTTTGGTGCTGACAGAAGACAGTCAACAACTTGTTGCAAAGTTAATTTGAAAGTAATACTACACGACAACTTAGAATTGTAAAATGAAAGTCATGGAGAGAAATGTGATGCGCTTAGTAGCCGTGCAGCACCTCCGCACAGCTTACGGGATAAAGACGAAGAACTGGAACAAAAACAAAGCAGCCAGCAACAAGTCAATAGCCAGCAATAGGGTGAGTTCAAAAAACAGCAGTATGTAATGCACAGCAGTGTTTATTTGTTTCATTTGCAGCGACGCTGAAGTTTGGGCTGTTACGGAAGACTGCGAAGCCATATGTTCACGCTGTTGTTCATTGTATTGTTTAATCTGGAATCAAATTAGCATACTACTGAAAGCTGATGAGACCATTGGTGTGCAGGCCGTTGTCACCCATGTCAGTCATTCTATGCGCTTTGTTTGGCTGTTCTGTGCTTATTCACACCATAAATGACTTTGCCTGCCATACAAAGCAAAGTTCAACAAACACAAAGGAGGCAGTGTTTTCGCTCCCATACCGTGTTTCTGTTGGTTTTTTTGACATTTTAACAATATGTAAACTTGTAATATAGGCGGCACAATTTAATCTTTACAGGATACGCCGTAAGGCATTCGATGTTAGTTTTGTGTAATTTGTGTAAACCATTTTTCATATTGAACACTAGGTGTCTGGGCTATATAAGTGAACAGCTGATTGGACTGAATGCATTGCTCAAAATGCTGAACAAGATTTTTATTTATTTATTTGTGGTTTGATTGTTCCCCCAGACAAAGGTTTTTGCAGTACCCCTGGAGAGCTTACCGTACTATAATATGGAATGTGGGAGTGTGCCAAGGCAAGTGCATATTTCTTTTACTTCAGTTGGCAAGTTGTTTCTTGATCCTGTTTTTAGAATTTGTTCTGACATCTTACTGCCTTCACAGCTTTCTGGTCGATGCATGTATGAAGCTGCTTGCACATGTCGACACAGAGGGCCTGTTCAGAAAATCAGGCTCTGTCATTCGCCTGAAAGCACTCAGGGTGAGTGATGGCTGAAGTTGAACTTGCTGTCACAGAGGGATCTTGACCCTGGGAATCATCTCAATACAGCACTGTCTTTTGTCTGTTTAGGCAAAACTGGATGCGGGTGAGGAGTGCCTGTCGACAGCTCTTCCCTGTGATGTGGCTGGTCTGGTGAAGCAATTCTTTAGGGAGCTCCCAGAACCTGTGCTACCCTCAGAGCTGCAGGAGGCCTTCCTCAAGGCTCAGCAGCTCCCCACTGTGGAAGAGCGGACATCTGCCACCCTTTTGCTGTCCTGTATCCTGCCCGACAGAAACCTAAGCACCCTGCATCACTTTTTTGATTTCCTCTACAATGTGTCTAAGAGGTTTGCTTGACTACTTTGTTTGATTTACTCTGGACTGAACAACCATAACATTTTTGATTTGGTTTTTACATTTTGTCTTCATATTTACAGATGTGCTGTTTGTTTGTTTTTTTATTACAGAAGTGCAGAGAATAAGATGGATAGCAGTAACCTGTCTGTAATCTTGGCTCCCAACCTCCTTCACGCTGGAGATGGTACAGAGAAGATGAATGCCAACACTGAGAAACGCCTAAAGCTACAAGCAGCTGTTATACAGTGCTTCATAGAAAATGTCAACAACTTTGGTATTACTTGAAGCACCTCACCTTCAGTTCTAATCAGTGTCATTCTATGTTGTTGTTTTTAGGTAACAGATGTTTGTATGACTCTGTGTGTCCTAGGTGTGTTACCACAGTTCCTCCTAGAGAAGGTGCCAGCCATGATGGGCTGTGAGGCGGGGGTTTTGTCCCCTAGTTGCGATGAAACTGATGAGTCAGATTTCTACTCAGGGATGAAGAGGAGACAACGACGCAGCTTCGGAGGTAAGACTCTATGACCTTAGGCTTAATTAACTGATGAAGCATTTACTCCATGAGACTAAAATCTAGTGATGCTGCCATCTCAGCCAACAGTTTTACTTTTATCCAGTTGCAGATCAGTTCAAAATAGCGTTTAATCTTGGAAGCAGCAGTATTTCTGGAACTAAATACTGTAAAGACCTTTAATTATTAAATACATCTTGAAGCAGCTTTAGTCAGTAAACGATTTGGTTTGTCTCACATTTCAGATATGGTCAATGGTGCTCTGAATAAGATTAAAACTAATAGAACACCTACAAATCCCACCCAGGCAGACAGTCTTGGTAGGTACTGTGGTCAGATGAGAACTATATGTTGCCTGCCATATAGCATGAAGATTTTAGTACATTATCTTTATAGCAATTCGCCTTCTTTTTTCTAAAGCTGGGTAAATCAAACTCTTTATGCATGAATTTACATTGACAGCTGCATCCACAATGAATGAATAATTAATAAATGAGTGTTATTTCAGTAATGTGAAATCATGCTTCTAATCTTTATTGCTTTTGTTGACTTTGCCTGTTTGTCTGCTACATCTCTGCACATCCTCTCATTGTTCTTATTGCTTTTGCCTCAGAATCATCTTTGGAATGTATTCAAATGTAGAGAGTAAATTATACATATTGAAAGACAATAATTCTTTTGTGATTTTGCTAGTCTTTTCTTCTGCAACTCCTGTGATTGCAACGCCAACCTCCAAGCGAAAACTCCCTTTGGAATCTAGTCACTCTTTTGGATTTTCAAACAAGAAACGTAGATCTGTGAAAAAGAACCTTGGGATAGATTTACTTCCCAATACTTTATTCAGCGGAACATCCACTCCTGGATCAGGTATTAATGATTGTTTGATCAAATGGGCATCAACCACTGTATTACCCTCGAGCCTATGGTTAAGTTGACATGTTTTTTGTTTTTTTTCTTTCTTTTGTAGCTTACAGTGCTTCAGGGGTCTTGGACAGTTCCCAAAATACCCTGTCCTCAGCCGGAAAGTCTAGAAGGCAATCTGCTAGCTCTGTAAGGAGGAAGAGAAGATTTAGCAACAGACATGCTGTCAACAGGTACGCATTTTGATTATGATCATTTCAAGTTTATTTTAAATATGAATGTTTAGTTAAAATATTAATTTCAGAGTTAAATATAGATAGATAGATAGATAGATATAATTTTTTTTAAATGAACCTCTATTTCCCTAGAAGAAAGAGGAAACAAAATATATTCCCTCCTTGTAGTTTAGTTTTTCTTTAATTTTCTTTTAGCAGGATTTGGGTAGCAAATTTGGGTGTAATAAAATATTTCTGTTGGTGCATTTCTAGTCACAAAAGTCTGTATCTTCTATACAGAGCTCTCTCAGGCCAGGGGAAATTTTGGAGTGTAGTATTTCATTTTTGTATGTGATTTGTCTCTGGCAGCCACCAGACTTATGTTGACAACTGTCTGAATTTATTCTCTTTTCAGAGTTGAATCTGGAAAAGCTGGCTGCTTTTCTCCCAAAGTCAGCAAAAAAGAAGCACCACGCAAGTCTCTGCGCTTGCGTTTTAGTCTGGGGAAGAGCAGCAAAGATGCTGTAAGTGTGGTTGCCCAATAGACTTCACATTCCACTTCTCAGATTCACAGAAATAGTGTAATTATTAACTGCATTCTGAGTTGGATTAAAATAAAATAACATACTTGCACATGGGGTAAATGGGTGCAAGGTAGCACTGTTTTTTGTTATTTTTTTACTAGAAACATTTTAAGTCTACTTTTAATAGCTAACAGAGGTAAACTAACGGCTTCAGTCTTGAACAAAGAATCTAGGATGTTCTTTAGTGTTCCTGTTTGTATGGTACCTGCCATAAGAGATTTTTTTTGTGACTGGTTTTCAGTGATGTACAGTGTAAAGCCCGCAGGTCAAAGAATGTTACTGGAAACCTAAACAGCACATACAAAAATACATTGTAACCTGTTTTGGGTACATTTGGTGAACTGGTTTAAGGTGCTCAACCTTCTAATGCTCTATAGTAAATGTATATTTTTGTCTTAATAAAAAGTTGTTGACCAACAAACCCCAAATATGGTTTCTTCTGAGTGATTTTTATCATCCTCTGAAGAACTAACCCTAACTGTCATGGAATTAACCTATTAGTGTTACATCTTGGGTGACATCTGTGGGGTCATTTTTAACAAAATAATACTCTAAAGGCTTAATACTCCTTGAATTTCTTTCATATTTCATTTCTCATTCCATGATGGTGACAAAGGGATCTGAGTCCATTGGTTGGCGACTTGCCTCGCAGGAGAGCACCACCAGTTTTCTTTTCACCAAAGAGACAGAGTTCAGTCCATCTGTTCTTCCTAGAAATACTGAATCAAAGAGTGAGTATTTCATTAATAAAATGAATGTGAAATATTTTTTATTCTACTATAATGCTACAATGTATTTTAAAGTGTAACACCTGATTATCTTCACTTTTTCTAGCTTCCAAGTACATCAGTAAGTCTGAAGACAACTTGCTGACACCACAATGTGACTCAAATGCCCATAGGACCGCATGGAGTGGGGACACACCATTAGGAGCCAAGGTGTTCAGTGGAGGATCTTTCACAGATACCCCCATGAATGCGTCTCTAAAGACCAACTACTTGTCTGAGCCTGCCATTGTTGTATCTAAGCCACCAGCTGGCACCAGCCTTCCCAAGAACCAGTGTTGTGCTTCCAGCTCCGAGAGCCTAAATGTGAAGAGCTCTCTCACTGAACCCCAGAGCCAAACAGGTCCCACCACACTGAATATTAAGACCACCACAGAGTCTACTGGTGAACTCCAAGCTGTTACTCACCTCTGTAGGTCTACAGACTTGACAGAACCATCAGACAGCATCCCAGTACCTTCACTGGACTCTACTACAGTCAAAGTTCTGTCTGTGGATACCAAGGCCTCCAGCTTTTCAGCTCAGCAGAGCCTTCTGGGAAATGAACAGAACATTACCTTTGGTCAGATTGAAATTGCAGCTTTGTCTCCTTTGCATATAGATAGTGTCATTTTTGCATCTGATGTGTACTGTAGTCCAGTTGCAAAGACTGGTAAAGATTCTCTGTCTACTGCAGCTGCCAGTAGCCATAACAGCTTCACTGTTGAAGATGGTGAAAAAGAAGCGGAGCAGATAAACTGCAGCAGGTTGATTGATGCTCTGGACATTCAGAGTCCCGCTCACTTTAAACTGGGTGTCTCCCATGAGCTGCAGTCCACACCATACAAGCCTGGCCTTGAATTCAGAGTTGAGCTTTGTACCCCACCTAGAACTGATACAATATTCAGTGAGGTACATGAAAAAGAAGAATTTTCCCCACAAATTGCTACCGAAGTGCAAAACCAACAACCCTACTCACCCGACAGCCTGGAGACTGAAAAGCGCAGAGTGGCAGACCACATTCAACACTTCAACAAGCTCACTCTTTGTTCTCCCACAGGCCCCAATGTAAAGCTAATGAAATCGCCGCTCAGGTTCCAGCGCACCCCTGTTCGTCAGACTGTGCGCCGGATCAACTCTCTTTTAGGAGAAGACAGGAGACCCACCAGAAATCGTGAACACTCCAGTAGTCAGAGCACTACAGTGCTGAAAGCAGTGAGCCTGGAAAGTGGCCTCTCCCCTCGCCCACAGCGTCAACCTTACAAGGGAGAGCCACAAGTGGGCGGGTCCGACAGCATGTGCACAATAAAGAGACCACCTCCAGTCCCACCTAAAAGGTCGGGCTCCTTGGCTCGTAAAGCCAGGGTTTGTGCTCTGGGTGACATGACCAACATGGTTCAACCAAAGACCAAAGTGGACTCATCTTTCTCTGATCAATCAGGAGCTCAGAAGCATCTGGTGCAACAAGTAGCAGAGAAGCACATGAGCCACTACAGAGGGTCACCTAGGAACCCTCTGAACCAAGGGCGACTGCTGTCTGCCACTAAACCTGTAGATTTATAGTTCGCTTTTATTTTTGCTTTTTATCGTTCCTTCTTACTATGCAGGTCCGTGTCTGGTAAAAACTATGTGACATTAAACATTCCAACGTATCCATATTTCCAGGATTTTAATTTATTCTTAGCTACAAATAATTTTTATTTGTTTTAAGGCCTTTTTGGGAGATTTTTTCATATGCCTTATTTGTTTTACTCCAGTAAAACAAGCTAATTGCCAGCTTACCAGATTATATGTAGTGTTTAGGGTTTGTAGTGAGCAGGCTGTGTTATGTGATTGATGGTATGACTGGAAAGGTTCTGATCAAGGCTTATGCTTTTATTTATGCATTGTATATCTAATGCTTAGCTAGATGTCTGAGAAAGATTGTTTTGAAGTTGAAGCGGTTTTATTTGATATTACAGAATATTTTCTTATTTTGTCATGAACAGAAGAAAAAAAAAAAAAGCA